>CM049311.1:81954436-82174220 GCA_026874595.1 Sipunculus nudus | reverse complement strand
CTACATTGGATTTAATATACATCGGTCCCACGGTATGCTTAATCCGTTGCACTGTTCTTCCTACGGGGCGATAATCAAATGTTTAACATGCATGTGTAAGTGCATTTTGTGGACTGATAAATTCTAGCAATCAATACATAATTTGCAATACATAATTTCTTTTTTATGATACACCCCTTTTTCTGTATCTCAATCACTCAGCAATATCTGAACCTGTCAATAGAAATATCACTCTATTACCATCACATACACCCTGGCAAAGTGACGTCATTAAGGCCTGGCTTAAGTTCTAAAAATATCAATGCTAATGCTACATTTTCCATTAATGCGTGACAAATATTCAATCTGCTGTTCTCATCAACATGATATTGAATAGTTTTGTCATATATATAGATATATATAGGCATAGGTCATCATGTATATGTAGTGAGATATGCATTTTATAGGAACACTTTTTTATTTACAACGACATCTAAAAATTTGTCATATGCAAAGATTCCTGGTTAGTTTAGCACAGCTTTGTGTGCACAATTATGTATTAAGCTTTGCATCTTTTTTTTTTAAAGGAGCGACTGATAATTTATTTGATACGAATACAATTGTTACTTCTTATTTAATTATCTGATCTGTACGTTCTCAGTTAATATCAGGTCATAGTGCCACTGCTTGAGCGACCGTGGGTCGTTTACTGAGCATACTGACCTGGCCAGATCCTGGCAGTCACGCTCCCTGTGTGTGCTGTGGAGATAAATGCGTGTCAGTGTGTTTACTAAGAGAACCGGGGCCGACTGCTGGGTGCTGCGTGCCATATGACACAAGCAGCACAACTCGTCAGTCCAGTTGATGCTACCCTGCTGGACTGACGCTCTGATCCACCCCGGAGGCCATCACCTGCCAACGTTCATGTAGGTAAGTGCGTGTACGCTAATGAAAAAAAAATTATAGACAGTGTGACTAAGGGTGACAGAAATAAAATAAATCATTTAAATGTGTCTGTGTTTGCGTCCTGTAGATCATGCACGTTCACGCACGTTCGACATGACGGCACGACGGCATGCCCTTTTCACAAAAGACAAGTGACATATTCACTTGTTGACACTCAGATATATTCATGTATTTATTTCAGAACCTACATTAACATCTTGTTTACACTTATAGTACGTTTAATAAGTTTTAATGGTTCCATTTAACTTCTTGGTACACTCAAACGACAATTTAAAAGTTGGGTGCTACTTGTCTTTTTTTTTTTCAGTGTGATTATTCACAATTGTTCACTGGTATGATGGCATGCACTGCGCTCAGGGGCTGACAGAGGAATTTAGAAGTGGGGGAGGGGCATAGATGAGGCGGTGAACCGCCGAGGGGAGGGTGTGGGGGGGGGGGGGGGGGGGGTAACCATCTCCCGTGGCGTGAAAAAATTTGAAAATTTAAACTCCACTGGTGCAACCTGTGGAAGTTTCTGTGCTGATTTTCTGTATTAAAGCTATTTTTTTTTGGGGGGGGGGTTCCCAGATTGTATAGGTTTGAAAAGATGGGTGGTGGTGAGGGTGGGGGGGGGGGGACGCCCACTGTGCACAGTCCCCTAGTGCATATAGTAAGCTGACCTACAATTAAATTACTGTTTTAATAAGATAGGGGCGATACAAAATGAATTATAATAAAACCTGTATTAATCCAGCACTGATTTCGATACAATAGAAATACAAGAACAGTTACATTCTTGACACGAATCCCTACACTTCAAAACGTCACCGCGGGCTATCGAGGTTCCAGCCACATCGAAGCCCGAGGATAGCAATCAGTGACACCTAAATTGAACTGGGTTATAGTAGTTATAGCTATAATAGCATGTTGTCGGAGTCCTCTGAACAAAGCAGTCCCTTCCCCTACAGACACAGCAGCTGTCAATCATTACATCCTTGAACTTCGTAGTCCTTGACCTCACCCGGACCGTAGGTCATCATATCCTTACTAATGCGATACAGTTCTGTGTCTGTGCTTGACCAAGCCACAGGCGGTCCAGAGCAGTGTCTAATGTTACTGTGAGTCACTGCTTCAGAAGCTGTTGGCCTTGCGTTGCAGATAAACAGTGACAGATAAAAACAGATGAAGGCTCTTGCATGGTTACCAGACCTTGGAAGGCCCACAGTATCTTCTGAAATGTTAGAACGTAAACGAGAATGCGGGTGCAATTTCTTATCCAGTGGGCCTGTAGTAAATTAGATGTTGCACGTTTTAAGCAAACCGGACCAAGATGGCAAAAGCATGGCGCTACAAGAAGATTAACATGTTCTTAATGTTACAAATAAAATTAAAGGTATATTATTATTATTATTATTATTATTATTACTGCTTCTGTTTGTTGGCCTAGAAACTAGGCTCGGGCAGCACGCCCGATAAATCAGGCATAAGCCGCATCGTGGAAATACATTTTGTCTGCATTTAGCCTAACCACGTGGTGTTTTCTTTCATCATTGTGAAACATATCTTCCGCTGTACGGGATATGTAACAGTGTTTGTGTGTGTATATATAAGAGTGTGATGATGTGTTTGTGTGTTAGAACTCAGAGGAACAGTTCGCATAATTACCTTCAGGTATAAAATCTCTTTCCCGTAAAGTTGCTGCAAGAGAGATCGAGAATTTTCTAAGAGAGTTCACTTTTATATCAGTTGGTGTTATCCCATACACAGGTTGACTAGGGCGTGCACACACACCATAACACTGTGACACCCACATGCACACACACACTTGTAGGTATGTCATCATGCGGCTTAATCCTGTTATTAACTTCACTCACTTCCTTAAGTCAAGTACCAATTAATTCACAATATTCCAGTAATGTCGATGAGTGTATATACGGACTGTTTTGTGAATTAAACACCTACATGTACATTTTTACATTTTCAGGTAATCTTTTGAAGAAACTAGAGGTCAGTCTAATAACCGAAAAAGACCATTAAGCACCGAAAAGGAGAAAATATTGGTTTCATTTTTCGTCCTTTTTGGTGCTTTTAAGTCCTTTTCGGTTATTAGTCTGACCCAAAAATTAGTTATCTAAAAACAGAAGGCTCGTCTACAGTTAGGCTTTTCACCATGTGGCCCCTAAATGACCTTTCTTTGTGCCTATACATAGGGTGCTGTGCTGTATTAGCCCTTAACGGCCTAGCGCCTGTAACTCAGGTTAGGGTGAATGTACTCAGTACTCATATGTATTCGAGTACTCGAGCACACATTATCAAGTACTTGCATGTACTCAGTACTCATAGTAATTTTTTGTACTCGTACTTGTATTTGTACTTGAGTACATCTGAAAGTACCCTGTACTCATGATCACTCTCTTAGTACATCTGAGTATTTTTAAATAGGTTTTCGCGGTGAATGGTTTCACCAACTGAACTGCATATGATATACAGCATTCCTATATTCATTAAACTACGTGGGTAAAAAAACTTATTATAAACGCTTCGTTAAAAAAAATAATACTGGTTTACCCCTGTACTTTTTCTTAACATTTTAGATCACATTGTTGTCACGCGGGATCTTGACAGAACAATCTTGTAGTTTCACAATCCTTTATTTACAATTTACTGATTCCAGTCACAAACAAATATGGCGTGCATCAAACATTGTAATGGCTGGCTGGCTGGTGCTGGACTCTCTGTGTCTGCTGCCTGACTGCCCGTTAACGGTCCCGCTGGCCTTATGTAATAACTGCCAGCAGGGAGCTCATTGGCCAGTTTACAACTGACCACGCTATCTCGAAAGGGCTAAATGCACTAAGATTAAGAATTCTGTGTTTTTGATCAAGTACTAATATACTCATTATTTAAAGGTTACTGCACATATTTCTCTGAATTTTACACTGATTAAAGATACATGTTATATGAACATGTGTGCTCAAAATCAGTACATAGTATTTAGTATTTATGTAATAAATAGCAATGATACTGCCATCCAAATTTATAGACATTTCTATAATTTCACTAACATAACAATTATCTTCATAGTAACAAAAGGAATGATTTAGAAAATCTGGATTCTGTTAAACTAATAGCAAAGTAAATATGAACTGAATATCATTATATGTAAAGGCGTATGTGCTGAGCTAAGAGCACATACATCAGTTTGACAAAACACACAGTTGGAGACCCTTTGTCAGCCATGTGTAGATACAGGCTGGTTTGCTCACCAGCCTATATCATGCTGTGACCACATGCCCTGCAGATGGCTTGAGTTCACAGCATCACTGTTAATAGAGTTAGAAAACTAATGAAGTATGAGAATTAGCCCTTAGCATTCACAATAAGAATCATAATTTAAAATATAAATATTTATAAACAGAAGCTCTACCATAATATGGGTGGGGTACAACTAGCTTGGACCCCAAGCTAAGATAAATAATATGACCTCTGAATTATGTACTTGTTCATTAACTTTTAAGTACAAGACATCTACTACACAACATCATATCAAAGGTCTATCAATTTGTATCAAGATCAATTAAGTAGGATAAAGCACATAAGCATTGCTTTTATGAATAAATTAGAATATATGCAGAAATATTTGACTATATCTTTACGAAATTACCAGTTATGTATATACTTCAAGTTAACTTCTATAAGGCTGTCCATCAACTTGGTAATCAACAAGAATATATTGTATATATATATATATATATTTCTAGTTTACATTTAGTGCACATAGCAAGTGTTGAGGCTGAACAAAAACCATGTGCCCCATGGACATGCAGGTCAATTATATTAATTATAAATTCATGATCAAAAGTTCACTTTTTGCATTAATGAGTTTCATATAGTCCATATTCTGATACAGTTCATTGTTCATTGAAATAAAAAAAAAATGTTTACATATGCATATACAAACATATACATTATTTCTCATTAAGGCATAAAGATTCCCGTGTGGAAGTTGAACGTCACCAGTCACAAGTGACTGCTAGGGATTGCAGCTGCTGTATGAATTATACTTAAATGTGAGACTTGAATATTAAAGTTCTGACTTGAAAAATCATTCTCAATATAAATTAGACATGACAACAAGGTAAGACTCATTATAACTCGGGCTAACCTGAATTAACATTATAGGAAGTAAGTCAAAACATTTAATACATGATGTAAAATAAAGAAAAGGTCTGGATAGGTTTCACATGGGTGGGGTACAACAATAACATGTCAAATGAGTTGCAAGCAGCCTCGCATTTAAGTCATTTCTGAAAGATCAACATCACATGTGCACTCATACTTCCAGATCACTCTTTATTTGTCATATAAAATTTAATTTTGCACCTCATGTATCAAGTTATGTGTCAGAATTTTGTTGTGCCCCACCCATAAAGTTCCTCCATTTTACTGATTTATTTGCAACCTGTTACACTAGTATTGTGCATCCTTAATTTTCCTATTTTCCATTTTTTTTTAAATTTTAATTGGCATTGCTGTTAATGCAATGTGTTTATTTTTAGCCAGTTGTTCATTCATGTTAAGTGATGAAAATAAAAATGGAGCCTTATAAATTAAAATTCAGTCTTTATCTAATCATTTAGTAATTATCTCTCTATCATTCGATATCTGTTATTCACTTGTATCAGGTATAATGTCCAACTTAAATTCCTGTAAATGTTGGAAAGAGAAGAGAATAAACTGTATAGATATTTTTGTAACTTAACTTGCATTAAGAACAGTCAACCCACTTGACCAGAAAGTGATGGACTCTGACCAGCAATTCCAGTAAATGAACAATGGACTTTCTCTCTTTGTAAGCACTGAATGTTTATTTATTGCCTTGTATATTGCCATCCAGTCAACACTGATTGTGTATGTTCATTTTCTACATGTAAATCTGTATTTCTGTCTGTAATCCTGTGAATTTGGTAACATGCTAAAATGAGCACATTAATTATCTTCATGTATCATGTCAACTGGTCTTGTACACATCTTTAAATTTACATTTCTTACATCTCTGCTTTAATGCCAAATGTCATGTAAGGTCATACCTTGCATCTACTATATAATAATTCCATGCACATTCTTAAGTATGGTAACTTCTTTTGGAGGTCATATTATATTCATATTAGCTTGGGGACCAAGCTAGTTGTACCCCACCAATATTGTGGTAGAGCTCATATAAGTGATGCTAATTAATTGTGTATGTTCAAGCTGTACTATTAACTTATATGTGAAGGACCATGCTGTGGGCCAGTTTGTTCCTTAGTGCGTCACACCATGTGGTCAACCCACTGGACAGTCTACCCCAGTATGTGTCTGTTGGGCCATAATAGTTTTCTATAAATTACTCAGTATTATACATATTAGCTTCATATTTAGAACTCTGCTAGATTCCTATAACTTTAATTAATTCTGTTTTCGTCCTTGTATCTTATTCCTTGGTGCTGCAATTATGATTTAAGTGGATTTTCTGTGTCTGTTGAAGTTCTAAACTTAGTAATAACTTCTACAGCAAGTAATAGCTATATATTAGTTTGATACCATTGTCTACATGTATAATCTATGGGTTACATTTCATGTGGATGTAAAGTTTCAGTTAATTTGATAAAGTAGTTTTTGTAGAATGTGTCAGTAACGTGAAGAAACACAGATTTAAGATAACGGCTGTAATAGAATGTAAATTTATGTATCTTGGCATGATCCTATCAGTGTTAATGAGCAGCCCATCAGTGTCACCCTGGTAGCGTCAGGGTCATAGTATAATGATGCTGCCAGATGTCTGGCTAGCAAGACCACTGAGCTGGACACATCAGCGGACCAGCATGCTGTATACATGTGTTTACTGAATACACCAAAGTCTCTACCACTTGAGGACTTATTATTATTGTTTGTGTTTTGCTAATTTCCTCAACACAAAGATCCCGAGAGCGCGTTAATAACATTCTGCCAAATTCAGTTTTGAAGGCTTCTCCGTCAAACTATAGTGCTTAAACATGTCTTGACGCCTTGATATGGTCCAAGCGATATTTTATTTCAATTCATGCATGAAATCCAGGCTGGCAGGCATTTGTACACTGGCTGGCTGGCTGAACCCCTGGCCGGCTAAATGGAGCCCAGCTTGAATTCAAAAATCTGCCGTTAATGGCCTGTCTGGATTTAAATACATACATCTCAGCATGGAGCTGATTGGTCAGTCAAAGCTGACCCACGCTATCGCTCCAGTAGCTAAACGAGCTTTAGTACAAAATATTGTGTTTCCTACGGAAGACATAATTGCTTACATTATCATAACCATGAAGTGAAATACTATGTAACTAGCACAAACTTAAGGTCATGGTAAGACAAATGCATTTGCCAACATTCAGCTTAAAATATAAGATATTTATATGTTTATTCCTAGCAACCTAGTGTAACCTTGAATGAAATATCACAAAGGCTTGTGCCAAACAAAAGTTGAGTACTTACAGATGAAATTTTATCTTGACTCAATGTAGATACAAAACTTAAAATTGACTATGTGATGGGATTCCAACTAGCATCTTGTGCAAAGTTAAATGCTTACAGGAAACTAAACTGTTACCTTGACTGACTGCATACAGAACCTAGACGACCACAGGTCGAGCGCTTGCCGGAAACGACGTAAAGTTAGTCAAATGAATGAGCAACGTCGAAGAGGAAGATAATAACCCAAAGTTTGTGGAGATAGGATCAATGTCAACACAGTTATGAAGAAAATAAGATATTGAACAATTTTAATGACCTTGACATTTGACATATTTGGACAATACACAAAGAACTTCCAGATATCTGTAAGACATACGATATATGTAAGTAACAAAGTGATTCCTTTAAAATTGACAACTGAAGAATCATGTACATAACAGGTTTTATTATTGTTATTATTACTTAAATGTTTAATGTACAGTATTACAATTTACGCACACATGCTTATCGCATAATTTTGGAAATTTTATATTATCTTCATTCCAATATAATTGTAATTTAAGTCAGGTATTAGTAATAGTGAAGTAACAGAAACTATTGTAATAGTAATACTAACAAGTTCTTATCTTTTGCCTGAATATGTGAACAGTGCTAAAATTCTTAGACTCTGAATCTTTTCCATTAATGTATTGTCGGAAGAAATACCCAAGTCACACTGCATATATGTAGTTATAGTAGTTAATAACTAGACGCCTTGAATGGTCCACACAATAATTTATTTTAATTACACATTTAAACATCCAAGTTTTGCAGGCATTTATACATTGGCTGGCTGGCTGACCCCTGGCTGGCTTAATGGAGTCCAGCACAGCTTTAATTCAAAACTCTCTCTCTCTCTCTCTCTCTTCCGTTAATGGCTTTTCTGGGTTTAAATACCTATATCTCAGCAGGGAGTTGTTTGGTCAGTCAAAACTGACCCACGCTAGCCCTTGAGTAGCTAAGCGGGCTTAATACAAAATATTGTTTTCCTACGGAAGACATAATGACTTACAATATCTAAAGCAACCATGAAGAGAAATGTTATGTAACTAACATTAACTAAAGATCATGCATAGAAAAAATGCATCTGCCAAAGTTCAGCCTAAAATATTAAAGATTTATATGTTTAATCCTAGCATTTAGTCATTGTAGAATATTGCTGTCTGGTTATGATATTCATTAATTTCACAATATTACAATAATTATAAAAGATGGGAGTATCAAACTTTGTGTAAATGCAGGACTAATATGAATATGCCTGTGAGTTCCGTTTCATTGAAGTTGAGGGATTATCTGCTGAGCAAAATGATTCTGAGGCTACCTCAACAAACACAGTGAGGCTTCCATATCAACATGTGTTACTGATACACTGATACACACAGGTCATGCATGTATAAGACGACCAGGCTGTGCCCTGCTGTGATGGCTGGTTTAAACATTAGACATCAAAGCATGGTCATCTAGTTTAACTCGAGATAATAATTAGGGTTTCTGCACTAAATTTATATATACCATTACAATATAGTCTTAGCTATTCATTATGAAATAGGCACTATGATAATATTTAAAAAAAAGTGTCAATACAAAACTATTTAAATTAAAATTTATTTAAACTGGCAAAGTACTATTTTGCTAAAATGTACTTGTACTCGAGTACACTTTATAGTAATTGTACTTGAATCAGCTAAAAGTATAGTACTTGTACTCAAGTACATTTCAAAGTGCTCTGCCCAGGGCCTGGAGTAACTGATTATCTGCTGCCCATGCAGAAGCGACTTGAGTGATAGGTCAGTACACAAATATAGTACATCAGCCAGAGGGATCACCGGTACGAAACAGGTGATAATTGCTATCAATGCTTTATCGAAAGGTGTATTTATGTTGATAATAAAAATGCCTGATAGCTGTGCGGCATATTTTGTAATATATATTATTTATTTTTACTATCTTAAATGGTGCATTTTTTATAAAAACAAATTTGGTGTTATGTGATAGCTGACATTTAAAGCTTTTATCTAATGTGTTATTATGTAATTAGGTCTCTGTTACCCGTATTCTTCAAGCTATGGGGCTCTAAAGTACCCCCCAGAATAATGAAAAATTTGATACAAAAGTTCAAGTATCTGAACAACCAAAGCATTGATCGCCATGATTCTTTGCATGAATATTGATCTAAAGTGTTCCATCAGTTTCTACAGACTTTTGGCGCCACCTGTATTTTTTCGATTTTTACGATTTTTTTCTGTATGTTTGAGACCTTTAAAGATGTGGTCATCTGTTAACAGGGCATAAATCGTAACCGCTGGACCTGGAATCTTCTTACTAAACATCCAGAGAGGTCCATGAAAAGTCTCCATGGAAACTTGGAATGAGGTCTCTGTTACCCATATTCTTCAAGCTATGGGGCTCCGAAGTACTCCCCCAGAATAATGAAAAATTTGATACAAAAGCTCAAGTATCTGAACAACTAGTGCATTGATCAACATGATTCTTTGCATGCATATGAATCATGAAGTGTTTCATCAGTTCCTGCAGACTGATGGCGCCACCTGGACTTTTTCGAATTTTTACGCATTTTAATCTTTATTTTTCTGCTACCTTCAAAGATGTGGTAGTCTGTTAACAGGGCACAAATCATAACCATTTGACCTTGAATCTTCTTTCTTGACATCCCAGGAGGTCCATAAAAAATTTCCATGGTAACATGGAATAAGGTCTCTGTCATCCTTATTGTCCGAGCTATGGGCTCAGAAGTACCCCCAGAATAACTAAAAATTTGATACGAAAGCTCTAGTATCTAAACAACTAGTTCATTGGACCAGAAACTTCTAAATGGAGATCCTAAGAGTTCCTCAAAAGTTCTCCCCAGAAACCTGTAATTCCGTCAGTGTGACCTATATTCTCAGAGTATTGAGGTATGTTTGAGCACCTCAGAAATAATGCAAAATACACACAAATTGCCAGATTCCTCAGGAAAGGCTGGTTTGATTGTCATCAAATTTGTTGTGCGTATGGGTCTTGATGAACTTAAGCTAAGATGCATGAACAATGATACCACATACATTTTCTTAATTAGTTGCCTGTGCAAGGACATATTGTCAACATGTCAGTAGGCTAAGCGTCATGACCCATGGGTCACTTGTTTTCTTCTCCAATGAATAAGCCACAGAGTGAAAAAAAAATATAATTTTTGGCTTGCAGAAGTCAGGACCACCTACTTACATACAAATACCAGTCTCATGCTCCGTTTTACCACTAAAACTTGGAGCTGACAGTAGCAGCCGTTCCTGCTATATTTGGTAACCGGCATTACGTTATATCTGTAGAAGTATTCTATATGGAATAATTCTCGAGTAATGCCAATTTTTTTTTCAGGGGTGAGGATATATAAGAAATCATAACCCTAGCTTCAAACACCTATTGATCATGATCATAAATGATACGAATTTGAAAAGATTATGTTACAACTATTATGCAAGACCAAATTTGGCCGGATATATATATATATATACGTTTGGCACATTAAGTTGCATGACGTTTAATCACTCTTTTGTAGTTTTTCTCAGGGGTGAGGTAAACTATAAGAATATATTATTTAAGCAGCATAGGCCTACACCCAATGGTCATAAATGGTATGTCATTTTGAAGCGTATGATTTAAGCTATCATTTGAGACCAAATTTGACTGGATATATTTAGCATATTAAATGGTATGAGGCTGTCAGGCATTTTATTACCTTTACACATGTAGGTCTACCTTTCAAGCACGCATGGGGAAAATTTGTCACCAAAATGACACCGGTGGTCAAATTCAGGGGTTTGGTTGAAGTACTAAATCAGGTTTCTAAGTTTTTACAGTTTAAAGCCGGCCTTCCATCTACCTATTTGTCGGCCAATTTTTTGCCTCTTAGAAAAATCAGTAGAATCGGTAGATTTGAGCGTGCTGCCGGCCGTTTTTTTTTCAAAATCCGGCAGAAAAAAATCGTATGCAAAAATCCTCGGCAATGTCAAAGAAGTTTCGGCCTATTTTATCCGGCCATAAAATTCGGCAGATATGATGACGAAACCAACAACAATAGGCTGATTTACAACCTAGCTTTCCTAAAGCCTATAATAATGATTGAGACGACTTCAGACGTGACCAATATGAGCGGAAAAATCTGGTGTTCTGAACGGAAATCCTTACGTGTGCCGGCCAGCGAGACTTGCACTTTTTTCCGGCCGCTAAAAATTCGGAAGGCAAAAAATCGGTAGTGTGGAGGCCGCTTTTACAAAAAAAAACCCAGGAAAATAGGAAGCACAAGGAAAAGCCACTACTACAGATTAATAAACCATTCTTTGACTGACCCTCTTTATTCTTCTTTTCTTTAGATACTTTGGGCAACGTAACAGAGCTGAAATCTACAAGGGGTCTTTAAGTCTGAGCCACAAGACGAGCCGCAAGCATGGCATGTCTGTTTCTCTTAGTTATTCTAGCCTGTGGCGTCTTCATTGGAAATGGTAAGTCAAAAGTTTTTCAATCAACCTTATGATTAATAATACTTTTATTCTTATATGTAACCCAACCGCCATAAATGATTTTCGACCGAGTGTATGGAATTATGGACGTAGAAATGGAATGTTTACTCCTAGGTCAAGAGCTTTCTAAAAAAAAAATTATTGCGCAGGATCTTGTTCTGACCAGGACTGCGGTTGACAGTTTCCGGGTTCCCCTCTGATGACCTCGTTCAGACTTTGTGTTAGTCTTTCTGTTTTACATACACAAAGCCCTATGTTAATAATTTTATGATCATGGCTCTTTCTTAGGTGGTTCTTGTTGTAGTCGTATTGTAGTCGTGGTGACGTTGTGTTAAGGTCATGGTCATTCATGACACAGTTTCACATCACGTATGACCACGAATTAAGAGGAACTGTTACGTCTTCGCTACGACTTGTGACGACAGAACTTAATTTTCGAACATTTCAGAAATAGCTCCATGAATTCTTAGTGCTCAAGGCATTGCTACGCAGGTATAATACGAATATAACTGAATGTTCAAGACATCATCAACGACAACCCCCACGACTTCCCTACGAATTATTTTGGTGTAAGTTCGTGTTGATTCGGAGTCAAATTCTAATTGTAAACTGGCAATGAGGACGGAAAGCTGATAAGATTTACTCTGGTTATATAGCCACATAGGCCAGGTGCTGATACCTAGCGGCAAATTTTTATTTTTTTATTATTTTTTATTATTTTTATTACAGTCATGCACTCTTTATTAAGAGCCAACACAAGTCAAGTTCCGGACACAGTTACGTCTGCTGATCCATGGAATTATATGTTTACATTTGTTTACATATATCTAATTGGCAAACCATATACACAGACAGACTGGCAGGTCTGCGGACAGACTTGAACCCCGGTGATGCGCATGCTTGTGTATACCTCCATGGAGAAATCAATACCAACAGTTATTAAAAGTGCATATGCTACGAGTTTGCTGGAATTTATCATTCAGACAGATGTTGACCGGCAGAAAAATAAAATAAAGGATAATGATATGTTCTGACCTTGTTAACAAAATGTCAGTGCCATAATAAAGGTGCCACAAAAGGATCACTTTTAACTACAGGTTCCCCCCCCCCACACACACACAGACACACATACACACATCCATACCCTTCTGATCTGCCTCCTAAACCATAAAAATAACCCCATAATATTCATGTATATATATATATATATATATATATATATATATATATATATATATATATATATAATATTTATATATTTTCAGCCGCAAATCCACCAGAAGGCGTACAAGTTGCACCTGAAGAAAAAGACATCTGGAAGGATTCTGTTAAAGTCTCCATACCCATTGTATGTAAACTCTGCTGTCATACCAAACAAAGACTAGAAAAAATGTAAATTAAACGGGGGGAAAAGTATTAATATTCGCATGGTTATATACAGATATCTGGGGCTTAGCCCCCCACCTCGCATTCAGCATACTCCCCGCCCTCCCATCACTTAGCTTAATAATGATTAAATTTATAAAACACAATCGTGAATTACCTGTCTCTGGAACCCGTAGATCTGGGACTTGCTTCAATATAATTATAAAGCATTCACATGCAGTAATTAATGTAGTTTTATTGATAATTCTACATTTCATTTGGTTTGATCCTGCAAATATAATACTTAAAATAAATGTAATATACACAGTACAATGCCTCATTGAATTATTTAGATAGAAGAGGTACCTCCAACTATTCTCAAAACTGACTAATTAAGTATTTCAGTTATACCCTCACGATTTCTCGATAATTGATTGAAGAGAAATTTCTAGTATACCATTACAATGTCTCATTGAATTATTAGAAGAGCTATTTCTAATCTACCGCAATTCTATTAATGAACTAATTAAGTATTCCAGCTATACTCTCACAATTTCTCAATTTATTTAAGAGGAATTTCAACCGCCATTCTCTTACTTATATAATTTGAGGATGCATTGCTAGTGTGTATATTTAACAACATGAACTTAATTTAATATTATTCCCTTTAGCTTGAGCCGTCGCTGGCCGGGGATTCGTATGATGCGAAGACGAGCGGTTACATCGCGGATCTTCTTGGACTGATCCATAAGAAAGCAGACATCAATTTCACTCTCCTGCAGACAAAAGACGGCAAGTATGGCGGCCTAAACCAGGACGGGGAATGGAACGGCGCCATGGGAGAGCTTACGAGAGGGGTATGAAAACAGCTATCTCTTCTACAATAAAACGGGTGATCAGCTGGTCTCTAATAGTTGTTAATGTCACCTACCATGCTATCATAACCCAAGTAACTGATGTTATTTCTAATAACTGACCCATTTGGTCAGAATTACACCCTCCTTTACATTATTACTGACATACTTTTTGATCAGTCTAATTTAAGTAATAATAGAAGTTGCATCATGGTTTTCTTTCATGTTTGTATGTAACTATGTCACTCGTTCAAGATATATTTATATATACACATACCAAAACAATGACTGATAAGACAGGGAAGTGCAGTTGAGAGGGTAATGTAGTCCGTTCAAATATGTGGGATACAAATTGTTTTAAGGCAAAATACATATACATGAGTGTGATTGTGGTAAGGACTTCACGGTATAAGTAATATTATGTAGGCCTAAGCATGCACGTGTGAAATCTAAACAGGGGAGTTTACCTGAAATGTAACAGAACTTGATTTTAATGTTTGACAGTTCAGACAAGTATAGCATAGGTTTTTTAGCCGTGTTCGGAAGGGGGGGGGGGGGGGGTGGAATGCTCAGAAGAGCTTTGCTTTGAGTAGAAAGGACCTTTGGCAGAAGGGTGGTGATGTGCTCCATTTTTCTTTTCATTTTATGACGTAGGAAGTTGATATGGCCGGTTTGCTGAGTGTAACAAGAATGCGTGAAAGATCGGTGGACTTCACGAAACCAGTGAGGTCAAGCGGGATCACGGTGCTGGTGAAAAACCAGCCGCCTCAGCCACGCACCATGTGCCTGATGTTCATGCCGTTGACCGCCGGGGCCTGGGGCTTACTTATCATAGCCTGCGTTGGGGTGAGTCAATCTATAATCTCCAGATATACCAAACCCTATTGCTTTATGAATAGGTTCAAACCTTTAAAGTGCTATGCAATTTAACAACAAGTGACCCATGGGTCAGCACAACCGGATATTATGATCCAACGTCACTGTGAACTTTATTTGATGAAATTGAAATTTAACAACTATGATATGTAAATTTTGAATAAACACTATTATTTCAAACTTCCATTTGTTTGTTTCATGGCTTCTATTTGTCAGAAAATAACCAATAAACGTAAAGGCACTCCATGAGTTGGTTATTAGAAAATGAAGCTTTCGTATAAAGTTTGACTCGAACTGCTCAGAAAGTTCGCATCTTTTGACATTTCTAATGTGGCCGGGTTTGTTCAAATTTGCATAATGATAATTATGAATACATGTTAAACGGGCGCATTCATTCTATTTTGTGATACCCATTGAAATTGCTTGTTCAGCTCTATGTCATAAATACTCAAGATGGCTGACTTGTCACGTGACTCGGAGACGTTATAGATCTAAGTATATCTCTAACTACATATTATTATATCTCTTTTATATTTTAGGTGTTGGTGGTGTTTCTTCTCTTCTGGCAGTTTGATCCGTATAAAGGCTCTACCAACGGAACAGCAAAGATTCAATTACTGTGTGTCGGTGAGGTTTATATGTTATTTCTCTGGTATTTCTGTTGCCGGCATGCACTCTGTATAGAACAGGAGGTGAAGATTCTGTCACATGATAAAACAATTTCACCAGATGGAGATTGACAAGGATGTTATAGTATTTATTATGACAAAAGAACAAATCTCTTCAGCCAATTGTTATTTCAATCATACACCTACAACCTTTAGATTTAAAGAGGATTTGTCCATAAACTATTATAAAGATTATAAACGGCATAAGTAAAATGTTTATTCGTCTCTGCTCATAACATGGGCAAACTGTTCACAGCCTTTTTGCTTATCCTTCCGCTAGCAACCACTAGGCTCTTTCTCTGTTAACTTCTCATTGAAATTGACACCTTTGTATAAATTACTACCAACAAAATAACAAGACTTTCGCATTTTCATTAATTTTATTATTATTATTATTATTATTATTATTATTATTATTATTATTTAGTATATGTCAGGTAATAGGAATAGTTAAATATTTTCTGTTGTTTCTTTCTTGTAGATTCCGAGACAGCATGGCGGACCTGGGGGTCTCGTGTGTTGTGCTTGTTCACCGTTTCCTTTCTCTTGATTGTCTTCTTGTTCTATGCGGCCGCGCTGGTTGACCACGTCTCTAAACCGGACACAGGCTCAGATCCAGAAGCCGAAAGTGTGAAGGAATTATGGGACAGGAATACTAAGTTTTATGTTGTTCAGAATGGAAGCAATCACATGTTCTTTAAGCAATCACAGGTATCTCTGTATCACCAGATCTATAAATCTATGGAGGAGCAGAGAAGCTATGTAAAGACCTCCGAGGAGGGCATAGGTAAACTTGAGGAGGAGAATACGGCCCTGTTTCTGGACAGTACGATCGCCACATACTACTTGGGCAAAGATTGTGATCTGGCTCAGATCGGTGGATACCTGAACAGCGTCGGGGACGCGTTCGCACTTGCGAAAGGTTCCACATATACATCTCACATTAACAAAGCGATCCTGGAGCTCCAAGAAGAAGGAGCCTTAGCAAGGGTAACCTCCAAATGGTTAGGTCAGGAGGCAAAATGTGAGGAGAAACCACAAAGAACTGACGCTGCAAAGAATCCAGGGCTTGCACAGAAAATCGATGTGTTCATGATGTCCGGACCTCTTATTCTGCTCCTTATCGGCGCCATCATAGCAAGCCTTGTGTTTATGCTAGAGAGCTTTTTGCAGCGCAAGAAAAAGGTTTGAATTTTACGTATTTAAGCCTATTCATTGTATCCCCAGACAAAGTCGGGATACTATGGTTTCACGACGGTACCGCTGCCGCTGCCGCCGCCGCAGAAAAACCTTGTGAGCGGGATAACTCAAAAAATATTTCACTGACCTTTTTCAAACTTTACATTTGTATAGATATAGGAAAGGGGGCGAAGCCTATTTAAAATGGGGTCATGACCTATGCAAGGAAAGTGACCTTGACCTTGAATAGGTCCATTTTTGCTTAAAATAACACAAATTCTTAAATATCTCAAGTAAGCTTGCATGGACTGGTCCAAAAATCAAGATAACCGAAGATCTTGGATAGGCTTGTGATATACCGGAAACTGGTGGCGCCACCTATTATCCTTTTCTTGTTTTTACACCTTTTAATACCCTTATAATTGCAACTTGACAGTACTGTAAGCATTATAAATCAAAAACTAATGGACAGATTTCTTTCATATTATGCACATGTAGAGAGATGGGTTATGGGATGAGGTCTATTTACATTTGGGTCATGACCTTTACCATGAGAGTGGCCTTGACCTTTAATGTGTCCATATTTTGTGAAAATCACACACCTCTTATGATATCTCCAGTGTTGATAGCCATATGGATTTCAAACGTGACTTATGTATGGCCCACCACTAAAGTAAGAACCCAATAGGTTCTAGGGTCATGAGGTCAAAGGTCAAGGTCACTGGACTCGCATCTTAAAAGATACTGTGGATGCATTTTAAGCCAAATTTTCATCCCAGGTCTTCCATCTTGAATATATAGCTCACTTGCCAAGAGTGGCTGATCCATATCACTTTTGGGGTTACAAGGTCAAAGGTCAAGGCCACAGGAGCTATCTGTCAAAAAATTAGTTTCTGGATGATAATTCCTGCTTTTATTGATGTATTGATTTCAAACTTGACTTATATATGTCCCATTGAAAAAGCAAGACTCCAATTGATTTTGGGGTCATGAGGTCAAAGGTCAAGGTCACAGGACACATCTTTAAAAAGATTGTGGATGCATTTTCAGCCAAACATTTCATCTCAGACCTTTCATCTTGCACATATAGTACAACTGCCAATAGAGGAAGACCCCTATCAATTTTGAGGTCACAAGGTCAAAGATGAAGGTCACAGGAGCCATCTGTCCAAAAATTAGTTTGTGGATGATAATTCCTGCTTTTATTGATGTATGGATTTCAAACTTGACTTGTATATGTCCCATTGGAAAAGCAAGACCCGAATTGATTTTGGGGTCATGAGGTCAAAGGTCAAGGTCACAGGACACATCTTTAAAAAGATGTGGATGCATTTTCAGCCAAACATTTCATCTCAGATCTTTCATCTTGCACATATATAGCAACTGATATTTTATTGCGCTCAAGGTCAGTCAAGCATATTCCAAATCCATTTTCACTATCCTAAATACGCCCATTTATTACTATAAACTGTTTATACCCGGAGCCAATATCCTGACAGATACACATACTTTGGTATTTTCCATAAAAAAGATTGTGTTCTTGTGAAGTCATTGTCATAAATTCTGTGGTCTTTATCAACTGTGCCGTCATCCAAGGGAACCCTTCATGTGACAGGAAAGTCTAGATCTCTGGAAATTCTTGATCACAGTATACAAAATTATTTCTACCATTTGAAGCACTGTTTCAACAAAAGTATTAAATACAAAAGCTTAACTATATTTAAGCCAATTCTGTTTACGAATTTGAACGTTACAGTTGCACCATTCAGTCATAAGAGGGCCCTCCGTTAATCCGCCGAACACATGTAAAAGGAAGGCATGTCTGTCACCTGGTAAATTCACTCTCTCTTTAGATAACTTAATGGGGTTTCGTATTTGGAGGAAACAGTTTTATAAGGCTATTAATATGCGGTTCATATTGAAGTAGGCCCACATATATGGTAGGGAGATGTCTGCTTCTCCACTAACAAACGTGTTACCCAGTGAATGAACAGTATACGCCTGAAGAGATTTAAACAGTATGAGGTGTTTAAAATGACGTGAAGACATGAAACAATTCGCATTCGTGAAACATTAAGGGGTGAACCCTAAAAGGTCGATACGCGCCTCTATGCGGCACACGAAACAGACGACGTCCAGTGTGTCGCAACGTCCGCTTGTGTCTAGGGAATGGACCAGATCACACGACACGTCGTGGAAAACCACACGACACGAGGTGAATGTTGGCTTTGCATTCCCGGCCGCGCGACACGATCGAGCATGTTCGATTTGCCGTGCGATGGAAGGTCGTGTCGAGTTGCGCCGGATTGTTCCCGACACGGAGAGTTGGACGCGCGATAAACTTTACACACTACACGACATGCTGGGCGACAACCGACACAATTTACGGCCAACACACAGCAATCACCTTGTCGTGAACCCTTTGTGTGTCGCGAGTGTTTCGGTCAATTGGGTTGCTACTCTGGCTGCAAGACACACTTCCGACAAAACCATGAAAGTGTTGGTGTGCGTCGCCTGATTTCTATGTTGGTCCGTGTCGCGCTGTGTCCAGACGCGTGTCGGCCTTGTAGGGTTCACCCCTATATATTTCCTTGTTTCTTAAAAGTTAATGGGGGCAGATTGAATTTGTAATTTGAAACTTTTAACTTCTGCCACAGGTGCATAGAAATTCGTAGAAACTGGTTATTGACATAATCCATGAATTCGAAAAAGCCAGATTATTTCCGAATGATTCTTAATCCATGCACAGTAGTATGTACACCGGTAAACATTACCGTGTTCAATGTTAGCTCATTTCTACTGGGATGATGCACAGGCGCTTGAATCCCTATTTATAATAAAGTCTTAAATATATATTTCAGGGCTGTTACACTCCTAACCAGGCCGAAGAGGGGGTAAACTTATCAGATGATGTGAAACCGGAGGATGAAAAGGCAGCAACTCCTTACAACGGAGGAAACCCGCCGGAAGCAGACGACACCAAACCGGAAGCAGACGACACTGTGAAGGCATAAGAAATCGAACATATTCATGCAGATGCATGTTTTCTTTCTTTTGTATTATGTAGCCATGTTAGTCCTTCTTTTATTGTTCACTAAGAATCTGAAACAATACTAAGGGATTTATATTTTTTTATTAAATGATGAAAATTATTAAACTACCTACAGAATTCATTATGTAAGTTGAAAGAATGGGTCAAGATTCAACTCGAGCGTGGCTTGTAACATTTACTAAATGTGTACAAAAAATAGATGTAACGTACTACTATGTAAAATTCAAGAATAAAATTACATATAGGCACATTTTATATACAAGTAAAAGTATACATAAAAGTTTCATTAAAGATGATTTTTTACACACTAGCCGCTAATTGTCACATTCTTTCATTTGAATAATTTTCTGTCCCATGAGGCTCAAGTTGCATAACTGGATAAATGCCCATCCATACCATGGCCGTTGATCAAAATGCATGCCGATTTCCCGATAATCAGATCAAGAGCTTCAAAGATATGATCAAGGGCAAAATTGACTTTATAGCACTGATTGTGCTTGCTCCGTTAAGAGCGAAATAGCAGGGACCAGGGGGTGCGCGCGTTGATCTGGTACCCATGTAACACCCCATGACGTAAGGGAACTGGTTGGTCACGTGATATCTGTAACTTCCGTTGACGGTTCTTCCATTACATTCGTCGAGGTCATCTGAGGAGATGACTTCGCCATTGTCGTCATACGGGCCGTAAATGGGTAAACCGTCCAGAGCGACACCTAGGAGCTTACCGGGAACTGTGGAGTTGAGACATACTGGATCTTGATGGTAGTGGTACACTCCTGTAAGAAAAAAAAACAAATAAAATAATAGAAAATAAACTAATAAACAAATATATGATAGATAATAAACAAATACATGGTAATACCATATATACACTACGGGGAGGGGGTTCTGCACCCCTGTAAGAATTCTAGTGTCATGCAAGGTTAAGAAATCAGTGTATCACAATAATAACTGCTGTAATTAAAGTTGGTCCATGTTAAGGTGAAAGTTGTGTTACCCAGGTCGGTGACTACTGCGTATATATAATCGTCCCCACTGCTGGATCACACCACAGAGGATCCCCGAAAGACGCAGTCGCTTTTGAGTAAAACACGGCCATGCCGACACGGTCGTGGGGCACGGCCTTCCCATCAAACCTGCAGAGCGCTCATCCTGGGCCTGGGACGACCGCGAAGAATCTAACCGTCTCGTGTAGGATTCGAACTCACGATCTGGCGTCGTTGATTCTTGGGCTTAACTCTTGGGTCATCTAAGCTTTACACCTATTTTTATCATAAGAAAATGGAATAAACTCATTTTGGAAGTGTTATTCTTAACATGTATAAATATCAGGGTTTTTAATGTTAACTGAGGCTATGGACATTGGCCAATCAGAGCTAGCCAGAGCTTTGTCTGCTCTACATCTTTCTTCTCATGGATATTAATAAGATCCCGTGACCTCAGTCGGAGGTGATCAGGCAGATATATAAGAACTGGATACTTGCCCATTTGATCAGGATGTCCGTTACACACGTCGAACGTCTCGGCGAAGTCTCCCTCCACTGCGTTGTTTCCCTCTATGGTGTAAGGGTTGAACAAGGGTATACCATTTGTGGCAAAGGCAATTGGTCCGTTTGGCAAACACGATTTCTGTAAAACAAATGTTCGAAACTACACAAACATTTTAATATAAAGGATATGTTCAGCAGAGTTCCCAACTGATCAGTTTCGACTTTTTTTTTGGATATTCATTCAATCATTCATTTTGGAAATTTGTGGGCAATATAATAATTAGAACCATTCTATATAATTAAGTTTAAAAAAAAGGACACATGAAAAGTTTGCCCAAATAAGTGCCCCGGTTAACTGTGATCTGCCAGCCGTAAACATGATTAAATATCAAAATAAGATTAAATACTGTGAGGTACAGGTCTGTAAAATTTTACATAATGATATGTAATGTATTTATATAATGAATATAATAAATAATATCCTTGACGGTATTAATTCCCTCTCAAAATATAAGTTTTTATTTTTCCGTCAAGAAGGTATGTTTCAGGTTTGTTCGTCAGTTGGTTGAATTGACCGTTAGCAACTCTGCGCAGAGTTATGTATGAACAGATTATGATGACATGGTGTGGCGTGAATAAATTGTACACATACTTATTCAGCTCCAGGACTATTTCCCGAACGGACGTGCGGCGATACCTAACGAATAATATGTTTGTGGTTTTTGTTAATGTGTGAGAAGGGAAAAAGGTTCCTGTCGCAAGTTATAAATATGCACGCACGCTCTTCATTGTAGGATTTCTTCCATCGAGAAAACAAGAAACACATAATTTGAATTTTAAGTCCTACAAAATGGCTAAACTGCTTTCAAGTTTGGAATGATTATTAATTGTATTGAGCCAAATCAAAGTATACTGCCTGTCCTCGGGAAAGCGCCTACTGAAAAGTCGCTATGGCTACTATAAGCGTTGCCGGCGCTAAACATCATCCATCTCCTTCTTACGCCTTAGTCCCAACTGCCCCTTAGCCACGTTTCCCTGATAGGTAGGCCCGTTGAAGAGTCGAATGTATATGCAGATGTTGTATAGGTGTACGGGCAGATGGGGTATCCTATATCGCGCAAGGAACAATCCGTTTAATTTTTAGGTGATCTGGCTTACTGTAATATATTTTTAATTCAAGAAAAAAATTGTTCCACTCTACCTCCTGTGCCAGCTGCGGGTTCTTAGGAAAGGTCTGGCTGAAACTCTGTGATCTAATATCATTTGGATTGACATTGGCGGTCGGAAACGTGCCCGTGGTGTGATCTGGGATACCATTACTTGTCAGAAGATAGTTGTCACCGTCCTCCGTGATGGACACGGACCCCACCAGACCTGTGTTCATTTCTGTTATCCCTGTCGTCTGGAACTGCGCCACCTCGTCCGCGGTAAGACCACTAGATGGCGCCCACAGCTGACATGCCACCAGGGCGACGATCAAATACATTCCCATGTTTATATCTGGAAAAGAAATAACTGAATAATCATATGTAACCACATTAAGCGCAACGCCAAATAAATGAATTTCATGAAACGACCAGACTATCTCCAACTTCAGGTTTAGCTCAACTGATGTATCCTGTCGATACCTTGTACATTATATGCCCAACAATGAATATATAATATTTCAATAAAATTACACGAACCAACAAACAAAACAAAAATAGAGTAACCGAATGGATTTTAGACCCGTATTTACTGTATATCACGTAATAAACAACATAAAATTTTGTTAAAAAAAATAGCCAAAATACGATTTGAAAGTGACCATGCTTGTGGGAACATGAATAGAGGTTGAATGTTCGGTCTATGGGACGGAATGTATAACCGATGAATTCATTTATTTTAAACTGCATCGAAGCCTGAATTTATATACTTACGTAAAGTTGTTACCCCTGTCATAAATGGGTATTGGATCAAGTGCCATCTGCTTATATGGCGGGCTTTAGCGACCTAACCGTGTGTGGGCTCTTGTAAAGTCTTGCAAAGGAAGGGGACTAAAAACCTACAAATTTACTTTAAACTCCCGTATAATCAAATAAAAAGGTAAAAAGGTCCCCTTCATAAGATATATGGATAAATATAATAACGGTGTGAAAACATACCTGGTTCAGCCAGCCGAGTGGTGTGTACTAACACAAATCTGGTTTAGCGAGCGGAGTGGTGTGTATTATGATTTTTGCGCTACATAAAAAGCACAGTCATGGACAAATAAGCTTGTAAACACAGATACTCAAGAGCCCTAATGGCTCTCGGTACACGTGATTTATTTATACACTCCTCAATGTTTATTTACCCCACCCCACCCCCACACACACACATAAACAAAAAAATGGTATCAGGCATACTGCGGTTGCCTTTTTATTCGCGAAAAATAATACGTTTGTGAATTAGAGGGTCCATCATCGAAGGCAAATCGAGTGGCTATAGATTGATATTATAAATAATAATAGATAATAATAGCATGTTACCCCTTAATCAAAGATTGCCATTATGTAAATGATATAACATCTTTCAAATAATCTGCCAGTAATTAACATAAATTTGAACAATTACAATGTTCCGTTGGGCCCCGGTCAATTTGTTGAAAAATTGTAATTAATTCTGTTTATGTGAAATACCATTAGTAGACAACCGGGTGATAGTCTGCCATCGGTAAGAAATTTACGATTATCTATATGATTACCCGCGACCAAAAGAGTCGTAGGGAGTTTTATTTTATTATTTGTATTGGAACAAGATATATTATAAGTTAATATATTTATACAACAAGTCATTGTGATCGCTAGCAGTCGCGATGAGGAAACTCGATCGTGAGAATGTCCTCCCCCCCCCCCCCCCCCCCCCCAAAAAAAAGAATCCTACGACTATTTTGGTCATTGTTAGTCATAGATAATCGTAAATCGGCTGATCGGTGACAGGCTAACACGCGTTGGTCAATCAATGGTATGACTCATAAAGGTGGTGTTCTGGCAGAACTAACGGACGACCTCATGACTGATCAGGGGCCAATCCAAGATTTAGGAAGAGGGGGGTCCAGCCCAGGGGGACTTATGAAAAACAGAAAAAAAAGTCGGACGGTCCTGGCCTCAGATTTGGTCTAAACTCTTAAAAAAGGTGTGGCGACTGAAAAAGGTTTGGTCCAGACTTCCTGATCCCCCCCCCCTCCCCCGGGATGCGCTCCTGTTGATCGCATGTTAGCCATGGCCATCTAACGTTGATTGTTGGAACAAGTGGCAACAAGTCACAGGTATTCACTGGTGGTCGTGTGATACTCGTGCTTGAGTCATATACCAATATCTGGGGTGATAATGCAAAACCCTAAACCAGTGAAAAAGTGTGACGGCCACTGCGTGGCTTATAAGCTGCAACAATCACAGACAGGTCGCAAGACCGCCTGTTTCTGTGATTAAAGTTTTGATCGCTGATGAATGTTGCTAAGGTGTGGCCTAATGTAGCTATAAAGGTGTATTAAAAGTACACTATGTGTACGGTTAGTACATATTACATGCACTTACCACTTTTATTTCTTCGAAGCGTGTGACCAAGCTGTTCTGCGCTGCCGTTTGTTTTTGTACACGGTGGTCACATTACTAGACCAAGCCACTGACCTACCTGTAAATTCCCTATACCCGGAGGCAATGAGCCGTATCCTTCATGATTTATAAAGGCGCTGTGTTGTTATGGTCCTTATTCCATAGGGTACAGGTATGAGGGATACATCAGTAATCTCATAATGTATTTCATTCACAGGCATTGTGGACTCTGTACTGTGCATGGATTTCGTGCAAACGACTTCTTAGTATTTGCTGCTTACCGAAATGAAGTGGCGTCAATTTACCTTCAAGGGGGGGAAGGGGGGGAGTCACTAGCAGCCGAGAGAGGGTAATCAAAGTTGGGACAAAATTTGGTCAAAGTTGGGTCATCTTTATTTAAAAGGTTAAAGGGATCATGTTTATTTGATACACATCATATAATGGAAAAGCCGCTTTATGACTGACAGACAAGGACAAATATGGACCCTGAATATATGGAAAAAAACCCCATAATTTAAATTACACAGATCATGCTTAAAGCGAAAGTGTTTTCATAACCGAGGTCATGCCAGATGCGGTCCAGATGGTCATCACCCCCTCCACTCCCAGCCCCCCATATCACACTTTTTACTTTCAACAAAACTATAAAGTATGTCAAAAGAATTTGTCCAGAAGATCGTAAAAATACCATTTAGTAGGCCTATTGTCTGACCTTTCTTATATTATCTTGAATTACCTTTTTACGTAGCCCACTATATATTGCCACCCCATGTCATGGCATGTATCCACTGTAGCCCCATAAAACCGAATTCTTAACTCTAAATCGCACTCTAAATGAACTTTTCTGAATAAAACTTTTACTTTGAGTGTGAATTAATCAAGCTTCATCATCTGGGGCAGGCGTCACGTGACCATTCTATTTTATTATAATACGAGAGCGTCACGTGACCATTACTATATGAGATAATGCCTGGTGGGGTGTTACTGGCGAATAAACGTTAATAAATCTGGCGATTTCAGAAAGAAATCATCGACATTTATGCGAAAAGTCACCATCGTTATAGTGCTCTATAATCGGAATGTTAAAAGCTGAAACACAATAATTACTGGTGATCCGTTGCACATAACCACCATGTATAGTTTAATCATCACGTGTGTTTTGTGAGCGGTTTATATATTTATATATGTAGTCTGGTGATATTACTCAGATGCTTTAATTGTTGGTTCTCTTGGTGACGACCTAAACACTGCGAATCACGTGCAAGCTAATGGTACACTTAACGTGCGGGTGTGATAGGCCCCTCTTCCATGCATTCAATTAAACGATAAAACTATATAACAATAATAGAGGGGTTTACTTACATGTGCATATTAGTCAGCGCGTAAACCTTTACCATTCAAATCGTGACTTCTTATAAACTTCAGTGCTTCAATCTGTGCCTTTACTTGATACGATTTACAATCTGATTGCCCGTACAGCGTTTATATTATAGGTCCAATAAGAGCATACTAGTACATGTAAGGGTTAGACGTCTATAACGTGTGCCACTACGGAATTTAAGATCCCCATAGACAATATATAGAATCCCATTACGAGTCTTATCATTTAACCTCCGCCAGGTTGCGAGAGGTATCATGTTATACCTTTGGTTTGTTTGTTAGCATTTTCACCAGTTTGTTTGTCAGCAATTTGCACAGATTTTGTTGAAATAATTAAGAGGGAAAGTAAAACAACAAATCCAATAAGTTATCAGTAAACTTGAGCATAATCATATATGCATCTTTATCATACAAAGACCTCCTGTCCGTTGTGATATATGATTAATTCTTTTGTCTCTGTCGAGGCTCAGGGCCATTGTTATGGAGATAACCAGTGAAAGTAGTTGTTGAACCGTAACAAACATTCCCTGTGTTGTTGTGTGGGAAGGTGTGTGTGTGTGTGTTGGGGGGGGGGGGGGGGGTTGTGTTTGTTCACAACATAACTCATCCATTCATAAACGGAATCTCATGAAATTTTCTGAGCATTCGGGAATGAGCCAATGAAGATTCGATTCGAATTTGGTTTTGATCTGGGATATGATAGAAACCTAGGAACGTCATCAAAGAACATTTACAAATCTACAGTCACTTATGCGCGAATGAACCTCGGAATACATGCGGAATAAATGAATGGCGGATGCTTGCATTCGTTAAAATGCAGATTTGTAGTTTGATTATGATACTTACAGATGCTGCGGCCTATGATAACTTTTTTGTTCCTTATATGAAATCCCAACGGGTTTTGATTTATTCGCAAGTCTGCTACCAGGAACCTGGAACCATCCATCAGCTTATTCTTAAGAATTTGTTTACTTTGTTTATACTAGATACTTTACGTGTCATTTTATATAAATCACTAAAAAGCAGAATAATAAGAATAATAACCATGATAACTGTGTCCATGTTATTTCAAATCAAATGAATCTACTGGAACCATATGACCCAGGGGTCACAGGGGCGGATCCAGGATTTAGGAAAAAGGGGGGGGGGGGGTCCAACCCAGAAGGACTAATGAAACCCCTAAAAAAAGGTTCCATGGTCTGGAAAAGGGGGGGGGGTCCAGGCCGCAAAATTTTGTTTGAAGCCCTTAAAAAACGTTGCTTCTGATGAAAAAGGGGGGGGGGGGGGGTCCGGACCAGTAAAACATTTTATTTATGCTCTATGCCGGTGTGGGATATACACGGGGGTTCCAATACGTCACTGTCCACTGCGATCCTCATATTTACACAAGCACACTGAGGGCGAGTAGGCGTGGTGTTGTGTATTGATTTTACGTGTTTGATCTGCCAGAATCAGGGACCGGAGTGTATTTACGTTGTGTTGAGGATGTAACTCCTTGGTTATACGTAGATATGCTATAATATATATGATTTGAAATGAGGATATTTATATTTATAAAAAATAATCTAATGGAGACTGGTCCAAGATGATCTACTTAGGGTTAAGGCTGGTCTGGAGAGGACTAAAATGAACAGGTACTTGGTATAAATCATTTTGACCATTATAATTAAACCTCTTGTTAGTCCAGGATTGTCTTTTCTATAATGTCACCAAGTACCTCGAACATTACTAATATAGAGGTTCTCCACGTATAATAAACTTTTCTTACACGGCTTTATTCGTTGGATAATTAGCCTGGGTTATGTCGGCATGATCTGTACTTACACAACGCAGCTCTGAGGGTGGTTGTGGTTACTAGACCTTGTCTCTCTGTGGAATACAGGAAAATCAATCGTCTACCTTGTCAAGGCTGACTGTTTACTCTAAAATTTTACGGCTTTATATGTGCATAGTCAGGTATGTAACCAGCTGAGCAACATTACTGTTTTTCAACCCAGATTCATATTCTGTTGGTCAGTTTATATAATATAATAGTATATATTAATTTACGCACCTTTAACATTTCGTGATATTATACTCCGAAAGGTGCCTGCCCACTTACCTTCAAACCAAGCTCGTGGAAGTACCCCTCCGGGATGAAACACCGTCCCCAAGGCAACAATTTATTGATGAATCGAAGGTACGGTAGTTATAATGTTCAGTACCGGAGGTCTGATAGCTCTGTGCTGATGAAGGTGAGGTGTGCGTGTATTTATATATGACTGGCCGATTCTTGACAATTGAGCTTGCACGGCTCCAAGTGTATGGAGTCCGGTAAGAGAGCCCACAGGATCAAAGTCCGTGCCTTGGGGTGATTTTTATGGTCCTTTGCAAAGTGGAATACCAGGCTGACGCTAAAACCAGTCGTAGAGGATTTTATTATTATCATTGTCGATAGTCCCACGTTTGACCATGCATAATGCTCTAGTTGGACATTTAAGTACACGCCTACACACGTACATAAAAACACACACATTTCCATCGATATGTTATTGAACTTTCAACACCCTTAAAGATACAGCGTCTGTAGGGAATCTTTAACCGTCGCCAGTATGTTTCTAAATTTTGCTTATATTTCGTCTGTGTGGTGCCAGTAGTTCCATGAGAACATAATGTCTTTGCTAGATTGTTAATTAAAGAAATACATATATATGATGCTCATTTCAGCAGCGGACTGGGGGGGGGGCGCCTTTTTTAAGCCGCGCTACCTTTTTCATGGGTTTCTGACAAATTTATGCGGCCTGGGGCCCCTCCCCCCGCTTCCGGACCTGGGGACCTTAATTTTTTAGGTTTTGTCACTAGTCCTCCTGTGTTGGACCCCTCCTTTTCCTAAATTCTGGATCCGCCCCTGGGCATGATCTGTACTTACACAACGCAGCTCAGAGGGTGGTTGTGGTTACCAGACCTTGTCTGTCTGTGGAATACAGAAAAATCAATCGCCTACCTTGTCAAGGCTGACTGTTTACTCTAAAATTTTACGGCTTTATATGTGCATAGTCAGGTATGTAACCAGCTGAGCAACATTACTGTTTTTCAACCCAGATTCATATTCTGTTGGTCAGTTTATATATTATAATAGTATATATTAATTTACGCACCTTTAACATTTCGTGATATTATACTCCGAAAGGTGCCTGCCCACTTACCTTCAAACCAAACTCGTGGAAGTACCCCTCCGGGATGAAACACCGTTCCCAAGGCAACAATTTATTGATGAATCGAAGGTACGGTAGTTATAATGTTCAGTACCGGAGGTCTGATAGCTCTGTGCTGATGAAGGTGAGGTGTGCGTGTATTTATATATGACTGGCCGATTCTTGACAATTGAGCTTGCACGGCTCCAAGTGTATGGAGTCCGGTAAGAGAGCCCACAGGATCAAAGTCCGTGCCTTGGGGTGATTTTTATGGTCCTTTGCAAAGTGGAATACCAGGCTGACGCTAAAACCAGTCGTAGAGGATTTTATTATTATCATTGTCGATAGTCCCACGTTTGACCATGCATAATGCTCTAGTTGGACATTTAAGTACACGCCTACACACGTACATAAAAACACACACATTTCCATCGATATGTTATTGAACTTTCAACACCCTTAAAGATACAGCGTCCTTAGGGAATCTTTAACCGTCGCCAGTATGTTTCTAAATTTTGCTTATATTTCGTCTGTGTGGTGCCAGTAGTTCCATGAGAACATAATGTCTTTGCTAGATTGTTAATTAAAGAAATACATATATATGATGCTCATTTCAGCAGCGGACTGGGGGGGGGGCGCCTTTTTTAAGCCGCGCTACCTTTTTCATGGGTTTCTGACAAATTTATGCGGCCTGGGGCCCCTCCCCCCGCTTCCGGACCTGGGGACCTTAATTTTTTAGGTTTTGTCACTAGTCCTCCTGTGTTGGACCCCTCCTTTTCCTAAATTCTGGATCCGCCCCTGCATAAGTGATTCACAACTTTATGCAATTGTTGTATATTGTGTTTGTATGTATATATAGAAACATTTGGTCATATCAAGTGCATTTGTGCAAGTACTGGGAGAAATAATTGGCAAAAATATTTGTGAGATGTATGAGTTGATGTTTATGTAATTTGCCTTGAAACAAGTCTATTGCAGCATATTTGAACGGCTTACATTCCTCTCTTCTCTACATTTTACCTACACACCGCTGGTGTATACAGAAGCCATGGTGCATTGTGGGGTACAGATTATGACGCCCATAAACCCTTAACAGGAGAGTAGTACTCTTGTGGTCATTATCGGCATGGAAGGGACTTCTTTTCAGATTTCTCGATTTTCAAACAAAAAAAGTAAAAATTTGTCCCATTTCAAGAAAGCACCTGTTTACATTTCACATGCGTATGCTAACAAAATGTTGCATATTCCGTGAAGTCTTTACCACAAACACACCTATGTGTATATAATTTGCCGTGACAGACTTGTTATGTAACGTATTTGAACGCTCTTCATTAAGCTCTCCACTACATATATACCTACGCCGCTGATGAATTTAGAACCACGGTGAATTGTGGGGATAGAATATCAATATTTAAAATCATTAACTACCAGAGTCGCACTCTGGTGGGTCCAGTTCTGCGCAGTGTACTGTTTTTTGTCTTGTAGATAGTCCTTAAATCCCCACCGGTATGGACTATGGAGGGTAGGCATAGAGGGATTGATGAGTTTCTTTCTTTACCGATTTTAGGGTCCAGATTTTGTTTTCTTTTCCCAGAGGGCAAAACCTTCGGCGATTTTTTTTCTTCCTTCTAGATGCGATTGATTTCCCCAAACTGACTGAGTATCAGCCAAAAATGAAAGATATGCACCTGTTTTTTTTTTTTTGTTTTTTTTTTTTAGTTTTGACCTTGAACTATTTGTCTAGGTCACTTTTGCTTGAGACTTGCAATTGTACACGGAGATTATTCTTACATGAAGACAAGCAGTTGACGTTTTGTCTTTTGTGTTTTATCTCCAAACCGGGTGACCTGTGGCCAGAGAATTGGCCAAAGGTGAAACATGTGATGTGATATTATAGCCTCTTTTAACTTTGTTTCATTATCGCTCAATATTTTCCGACGAGGATTTTATCGTGGAAATCTTGTACTCTTAGAAACATTTAATTAATCGTATCCTGACAGTTCGTGCTGAAGGTCAGGAAGTACAGTAGACCCAGTTGTGGCTCAAACCGTTGTGATTACAACAGAGCCACAACTCGGTCTAGGTCATACAGCAACGTGGTTTTGTAAACCGAGACACTGCTGTCGAGAGAAAAATAGATTGTACATAAATTGTGGTCAGTGTTTTAGGAGCTGCAGTTGATAACGCCTAGGATTATTTGCGCACCATGTATTGTCCAAACAACCGATTTATAGTGATATGTCAGTGAGAGGTTACGAGGGCGTTTCTTATCACCAAATCATCAACCACACTTGACATCTCACAAAGATGTCATCCTCCTCTGACGTAATACTTCTCGACTATTTTTGATTGAAGAGTTGACCAAAGGGAAACATATGAGAATGGACTGACTATGTAGCCTGCAGAAGTGGACATAGAAACAATTTTAGTTGTAGGGAACAATTCTGGAGCGAATACACGCCATTTAGTATGTAATAGCCTCTACCAGGAGGAAATCCGTTCATCCCCGTGTGTGTGTGTGTGTTTGTTTACAATGTAACTCACGCAATCCTACAGGGAATCTCATGAAATGTTCAGGGAAAGTCCCAAGTCCCTTTCGGAAAGTCTCAAGAAAGAATCTAAGCTTTTGGTCTGGATCTGGCACATGATGCGGTTTCAAGAACATCATCTAGGAGTATTCACAAATATGCAATCACTTACGCAAGAATCAACCTGGGAATATTAGCCGAATAAGTAAAAGCAATCACGGTTTGGGCAACATATCCCATAAAAGGGACCCCACATGGCGGAGACTTGCATTCCTTAGACTGCAGATTTCTATTTTTAACAGTACAATACTTTTATTTCAACTATGGCTCAGATGACTTGTATTCAGCTGAGCTAATCAAAACCAAGAGACCCATGGGTCATGGCGCTCAGCCGAATTTGCATATATGTATATGACAGATCCTTGCGCACAGACTATATAGTTTTTGTTTTTGTTGCACATGAAAATGTAAACCCTAATGCTACAGCCATTTGACATTCCGTCTGCAGTGCATGCGTAGTTCCCTTTCTCTTGGTTCCCAATACATGTGATGTTACTTGTGCTCTTCAATGACTGCACATGTAACAGTCTTGCATTTTGTTTTCTCTTTACACAGAAAAGGGTTAAACCTGTAAGAAATAGTTTTCTCTGCATAAAATCAAGTGGAAATCAAGACAATCAAGTGGACAGAATGGACTGATACCTTTATTTCACTTTCAAGGGAATAATGCATTTAAGTTTAGATTAAAGCCTATTTTGTTTAGCATATCCACTTTTTCCATTAATTGTTTTTATCCGATTCTTTTATTTACAAGTAAAAAAATCTGAAAATATAAGTTAAAATATCAGAATTCGAAGTTGCAATCATTATTTATCCGTTGTGTAGCTGATATATGGTTAAATCATGCATACACATATTTTTATTATTTTTTAAATCACAAATGTTTAATCTGAATTTAAAAGAAAATAATGCCGCAACATGGCATCTTCAAGATTATTCCTTGAATCACTTTTAAAAAGTTTTGTACATTGGAGTTATCAGTACATGCCTAATTTTATTCACCAAAATAAATGATTCAGTAAATTTGATAAAATAAAAACATCTTTTTGAATAAAGTATACACACTGTTGGTTGAATGAGGGACAAAAAAATACCATTGTGCCAATTACTATCTAAGCTATAATTGTATCCGCCAAAACAGAGTTTTGCGGATACTATGTTTTCAGCTGGCCGCCGCCGCCGCCGCCGCCGCCGCCGCGTAGGTGTCCGGAGAACTCCTCCGTAACCGCTGGGCGGAATTTTCCGAAACCCGGGATTATGTTCGGGTCACATGTGAACTGCTGCGCCCCGATTTTGTCTTGACCTCTGACCTTTCCTTTGCGCTCTGCGTCCGTTTGTGCGTCTGTTTCCACACATAAACCCACATATCTCGGGCACCGTTTGACCGATCAGGAAAATTTTTTTGCACAAATGTAGCCCTCGGAGAGCTTTATAACATACACCAAAAATGGTGGCGCCACCTGCAACCATGTTTGCACAGTGTCCATCTGTTCGTCTGCCTTGGGTTAAAATCACTCATACCTCTGCAGTGACTTGACTAATTCACCTGAAATTGGGCATGCGTAAACATCCTGGATAGCTTTTCTGATTTTATGACAGGTGGCGCCACCTACATTCACGTTTACGCTGCAGACATCCAAGCTCATATCTCGGGAACCGTTTGACCGATCAGGAAAATTCTTTTGCACAAATGTAGCCCTTGGAGAGCTTTATAACATACACCAAAAATGGTGGCGCCACCTGCAACCATGTTTGCACAGTGTCCATCTGTTCGTCTGCCTTGGGTTAAAATCACTCATATCTCTGCAGTGACTTGACTAATTCACCTGAAATTGGGCATGCGTATACATCCTGGATAGCTTTTCTGATTTTATGACAGGTGGCGCCACCTACATTCACGTTTACGCTGCAGACATCAAAGCTCATATCTCGGGAACCGTTTGACCGATCAGGAAAATTCTTTTGCACAAATGTAGCCCTTGGAGAGCTTTATAACATACACCAAAAATGGTGGCGCTACCTGCAACCATGTTTGCACAGTGTCCATCTGTTTGTCTGCCTTGGGTTAAAATCACTCATATCTCTGCAGTGATTTGACTAATTCACCTGAAATTTGGCATGCGTATACATCCTGGATAGCTTTTCTGATTTTATGACAGGTGGCGCCACCTACATTCACGTTTACGCTGCAGACATCAAAGCTCATATCTCAGGAACCGTTTGACCGATCAGGAAAATTTGTTTGCACAAATGTAGCCCTTGGAGAGATTTATAACATACACCGAAAATGGTGGCACCACCTGCAACCATGTTTGCACAGTGTCCATCTGTTCGTCTGCCTTGGGTTAAAATCACTCATATTTCTGCAGTGGTTTGACTAATTCACCTGAAATTCGGCATGCTCATACATCCTGGATAGCTTTTCTGATTTTATGACAGGTGGCGCCACCTACAATCAAGTTTACGCTGCAGACATCCAAGCTCATATCTAGGGAACCGTTTGACCGATTGGGCCAAAATTTTGCATGTGTATAAATCTCACATAGCTCTTTATCATACGCAAAACTGGTGGCGCCACCTGCAGCCATGTTTGCACAGCTCCCATCTGTTTGTCTGCCATGGGATAAAATCACTCATATCTCGGCAGTGGTTTGACATATCTGCCTAAAATTTAACAAGTTTATACATCCCCGACAGCTCTCTTGATTTTATGACAGGTGGCGCCACCTGCATTCTAGTTTATGCAGCAGATATCCAAGCTCATATCTTGGGAACCGTTTGACCGATTGGGCCAAAGTTTTGCATGTGTATAGAGCTTTCTGGATTTTTTAGTAGGTAGCGCAACCTACATACACAATTTGGCTGCAGACATCCATGCTAATATGCAACACTTCACCCGTTCCACTCTGATTTAGGCGGATACAACTAGTCGCTTGTCGACTACCCGTATTCTAGTTTATTACTGGAATTTATAGTCAGTTTCACACCTGGTATAGTTTTTACTCTTCTGAAGTAAGGAATTACTTATCTGATGAACATCCACACTTTCGTAGCAATACACCACTTTGTAGACACAATTAAATGTGCACTTGAATCGTTGTGACCCTGGTGGTACAATACAAAATATAAAATGTAGCACAACCTAGAATAAAAAAGAATCAAATACAGAAAATTATAACATTCATCAAGTTTATGCACCATCGGGGAGGGGGGGTCTCGTGCAGGGCAGAGGGGAAGTCTGCTGGTAGTTGCCAAGCTGAACCCAGGCAAGCTGCCTGGTGTGGGTTACACAACACAAGTGAAGGCTGTACTACAAGGTGGGCTTGATGCAAACAACGCTGGACATGGTGTATGAACTTGAATTAAAGCTACTCTTTTCAACAAAAGATTAAATCTTAACTTGTGTACATCCTGTTAATTAACCAAATGCTTACATGAATAAAATGTGCAATGGTCAAAGTTGGTCAATACTGATTTTACATTTATACTATTAACGTAAAATTTTCCAATTCTGATATAATTTCTGATATAGAATTCAATCAAAATTAACAAATTTGCCTTTTATCCGACTTACTTTATAAGACATGATGCAATGTTTGATGTTATTTTCCGGTAGTAAGCATTGTTTTTCTATTCCCAGAAGGAATATCGCCTGCACCATCTAGCCCTTATTCCATCCCTGGAATCGGACTAATTTTAAATGTTGACAAAGCTTCAGAAATTATAAAACTATCAAGTTCATGAAAGGCAAAAGCCTATTCCTTCCATAATTGAAAAAAAACTTCATTGATAACAACCGTAAATTATTTATAACTGCATTATATATTACTGACACCTGGCGAACTATAGAAATCATTAGGTTTTGGGGTAATTTAAAAGCGATTTTATTATCAGGGTTCCATGTTCATCATACTGACATAAAATTAAAACAAGGCCTACAGGCCTAATGCGAACCTGTGCAAAGTTTGGGAGTATGAACGGAGGTTTATTTTGAAATTTAATACTGATCCTCTTATGTCCTGCATATCTACCTTAGTCATTATGATTTCAGCAAAATGGACCTTTTGGACCTGCAAGTTTCGGACTAGGACATTTAAAAACTAGGATGTATCAGTCATGATATTTCCGTTATGTTCTTTTTGCCAGGGAGGATTATTGAGACAGATGAACGGACAATTTGGCTGCATGGTTTCAAAGAAGAACATTTTTTTGTTTTTATAAAATCTAAGAAAATGCAGTTAGCCAAGAAATAGGCAAAATCCAATAGAATTTTTTAGATGACAATTTTTTTTGCAAAAATTTGGTGATGCTAGCTCCTGCCCTTTTTGAGTTAGCTATGACATACGACGGACAACAGAAGATGGACGACGCCACACCATTGCATACGCTCACAGATTTGCTAAATATGCAAACCAAGTTTTTTCAAACAGTTGAAAGATACTTTCCAATAGTTGTAATCTGGGCATTCTGCGTCTAGACGATGTGTCTAGACTAGACACATTGTCTAGACATCAGACAGAGCCAGGTCAGTTGCCATGGTGATGTCTGGACCCCCACCTGGTTGTACTGAGTGACCTCTTAACTTGGCTGCTGAATCGCAGCATGTTGTCAAATCTGTTTTCAAACACAGAAAGCCTTTTTCAATTGGCTACACTGCTTTTTTAAAGCTGCATTTGACCAATTTATTTTTATTAAACCAGCATAACCCTACCATAGAATAATTCTTGTAAAGTTTAAACCAATCAGCTTAATTGTTTCATCATAAAACTGTTTATAAGCTAGAAGAGTTTAAAATTATATTTTCGCTTATAAAAAACAGATCAATGTCGGTGGCAACACCAATACCTCAATTTCAGATGTGACATATGTGACATACATTGGCATAAAATTTGGTGATGATAGCTCTAGCCGTTTCTGATATTTTAATTTTAGTGTGCTTTTTTGGACAGATGACAAAGTTCAACCTCCTGTAACTCAGCCAAAAATATCTGAACTGGAACCATTCGAACAAACTTTAGAAAGATTGTTTCAGGGATCATTTCTGTGAAATATTGGACAATTTGGCTGGACAGTTTTGGAGAAGAAGATTTTAAAGCTTTTTCCCAATAAAACCTTAGACAATGCAGTTGGAAAAAATTAACAAAATCCGATAGAGTTTTTTAGATGACTGATCATTTGCAAAAAAATCTGGTGATGCTAGCTCCTGCTGTTTTGATAGCTATGGTTAACGTTCAGACGACGCACGACATACGATGGATGACGCCGCACCATCGCATAAGCTCACAGGTTCGCTAAAAATAAATCAGGAAAACATGTAAAATTATTAAAGATGCATACTGAATGCAAAATTAAAATATATCGCATTGATTGCAGATTCTTGAATTAAGTTAAGTAGGGATACCAATAATTTATAATCCATGTACAGTTGTATTTATATAGCCACAGAAAGCTGAATATCCATGAATATCCCATTGCCTGGTATGATGAATAACTTAAATCATAAATCTAATTTTTTAAAAGCTTTTAAAAAAACTTTCTTGTCAATATTAACCAAAGATAACCTGAAATCTAAATGTCTTGTGGCATGATGTAATAGATGCTGATAAACTGGTGCCAGGCTAGATGTAACAGCATCACACAGCTAACATATATGGTAAAATGACTCCATTCAATCTCCATAATTCAGCCAAAAATCATTCATGTGGAACCATAAATGACAATTATTATAAGAATTATTGTAGGGATTATTCTTGTAAAATATTTAACAAACTGGCTTCAGTGGCAACAGTCGAAAAACGTTTCGCAGGTTTATAACTCGAATAGGAAGATACAGCAAACTGGCTAAGTTCAGCTTCCCGTAACTCAGCAAAAAAGCACTAAACCAAAACTACTTGAACAATTTGGTGATGATAGCTCAAGCCGTTTCTGATATTAAAATTTTAATATGCTTTTTTGGACAGATGACTAAGTTTAACCTCCTGTAACTCGGCCAAAAATCTCCGAACTGAAACCATTCGAATAAACTTGAGAGATAGTTCCAGGGATAATTTCTGTGAAATATTGGACAATTTGGCTGGACAGTTTCGGAGAAGATTTTTAAAGCTTTTTTTTAGCTTTTTCCCTATAAAATCTAAGAAAATGCAGTAAGAAAAAAAAATCCGATATAGTATTTTTTATTACTGATTATTTGCAAAAATTTTGGTGATGCTAGCTCCTGCCGTTTTTGAGATAGCTATGGTTAACGTACAGACGACGCACGACGCACGACACACGACGGACGACGCCGCACCATCGCCTAAGCTCACAGGTTCGCTAAAAATCTTAATTACCGCATTTATACGTTCTCAGAACTTGAACAAGAGGTTGCTGGTATAAATACCATCTTCCTGGACTTCTTATGTTAACGCTGAAATTGTAAACAGTCACTCGAATGAAACACTAATCAATTATCCTTCTTGAAACACAGTTTAATGAAAATGTACACAATCAGCATGGGGTTTTAATGTATCTTCACCACAAATTGTACACATGCAAAAACATCGGGATAACACCAAAATATTGGTTTTAATAATGAGTTGTTAACAGTGTGAAAACCCTGTACAAACATACTTGTATAACATTAAAATATTATAGGCACTCGTCTGGAGCTGAGTTAATGTACATTAATGTACACTTACGAGCGAAGAATTTGCTATGAAAGACCAACTATCCTTAAAGTTGATATTCCCACGTGTATCTTGAAATGTCGTATCTTTAACGTCTATCCGGAGAGACGTTTAAGGAAAATATGTTAAAGTTCTGGAGACAATCTTAACTACGTGTCACACGGTCCCACCTTTTGTAACCACACGTATATATAAAAAGATCTTGATATTACTTTCAATCAAATTAGATGAAATTTTCTTGTATAAAATTGCATGGTTTTATTTCCTGAGATTTTATACAAAATATCAAATGACAAAGAACGCTACTGTATTAAAAATGTTCAAAATTTTGACATGTACTTCCAACATGCAAACAGGTGTTGACGGGTTCCGAGTAACAAATCTGTAAGTGGGTCCACTTGTAACGGATGAGATAGTTGCCATTGTCACGGTCAGCTGATTATCACAGACCTTGCTGATTTGTGCTCGAGCAGGTTATTAGCTGCTGTACAGTCCGCCGCTGTCAAGTTAAAAAGGCGCGAAAACATTTCAGAGACAACTTGACGTTCAATTGTTTTAGACGTGCCGACAAGTTTATACAACTGCTCTTTAGATTATCTATGAGTGTTGTACATCACATGGCAATGAGTCACATCAACATATCAAAATATTTACAATTTAAGTAACAATATACACTTACACTAGTTATTTCACATATCCTTTACTGTATAAACATTGGTGGGTCGATATAATAAGCTCTGCCACCCATGGTTAGACTGCCATGGTTATTAGACTAACTTATTAGCAGTCGAGTCAATCCTTCTAATATATTTTATCCACCAGGCAGAGAGTTTTTTTAAACTTTTTTCTCAACCGTACACTTTTATTCGAAACTAACATAAACAGTGATACAGCAACAACAACAAAATACAGACTGATAACATATGCCTTCCCGGCCACCAGATTCTTTATGTATTAACAATTCTGAATATAATAATCTGTAACAGTTTAATGAATAATCAACCAATTAACATCTGCTCTTTTATTCGATTACCATTTTCAGATTTTTTTGTTTATATACAGTATTTATACAGCTTATGTAATAGCGTACAATATAACCAATGATCCTTCATATATCTCTAGACCTACGTGGTAGAGTATACATTACTGCAGTATTTGCCCTATTCATCTGCACAATAATTACCAAGTGTATTTCAATTAAATTACGATACTCTTTGAATATTTGTTTATTATAAAGAAAACCATCTAAAGATTTCTATATATTATATCAAGGAAGCGTAATTAAATAATATAATTAAAATCTCTATAAAAATGATATTATTTCCATGCCAAATCTCATGATTTCCAGAAATGGTCCAAAACCGTCTATAGGGCACATGCAGACCCATCAAGAAACGACTGTACAATAAATCCGAAAGTGTAAATAAAAGACAATATTTTTATGATATTTTTGCATTAGTTTGTATGAAATATTCTAGTTTGACATAATATATTACTCATATCAGTAAGACTCCTCTCTGAACAACGCAAAAAAAAAAACCCAGAGATTTTAGTGTTCTGCTGAAATTACAGTGCTAATCATGCCATCTTCTTTTTTAACATTTTCATCACATCAAAATTTTTTAGTGTCTTGGTTTGACCAGGATTATGCATACGAGTATACAACAACCTGATATTAAGTAGACCATAAACTGACCAATCATTGACAGACTTACAAAACTCATTTCATAACAATCTACTGGTTGCTAGCCATTCTTGATTTACCCACAATGCACTACTGAGTACACAAACAAGCCTGCATGAGATGTCTTCAGTTTTACAGGCACATTTTCTTAGCTGCTGCCACTGTAATACACTCGTTGACAGATTTAAGAACGAGGTATTATTGATTTGTTCCCCTGACTACAGCACCACATTTTAAAAGTATTTTGCTAAAATAATCTGGATGTATCCTTTCTATCCAGCAATTTTTGGCTATTGGTTACCAATGAACAAACTTTGTATTAAATATGAGTACATATGAATATGTACAGAGTAGCCAGTCAGCCTGAAGTATTAACTGCAAATAACAGAATTATTAAATTTTAAATATTTGCATAGATGTTTTACTATGACTTTTATAGCTACTGTAATCATGGTAACCACAAACTGACAAATGATGACAAAAAGGTGAATATCTTAATAACAACATTATTCATTGAGGATTAAAATGCAATTATAAAAATACAATAATTTTTTTCCCATTAATGATGGTTTACTCTGCCAGCGTAAGCATATAGAGAGTATTTTTTGTTGATAAAAATTAGGGAGTATTACAAGATTTATTACTTGGGTATTTATCAAAACAAGCATAAAACACACAATGTCATGTTTAAAATAATATGATTATAAAAAAATTAAGAGTATTAACTGGTAGAAATGGACAATGAATACTCTTAATCTGCCAATAGTATAAAATGAAGCTTACACATATGGAATATATGAAATATACATTAGATGATGACAGTAAGACAGCAATGTATATAAACAGCTGATACTAAAGGTAAAATATACATCTTTCTACAGCAGTTAACTATAAACTCCTTGTTTGTTACACAGAGACAGTGCCTTATAATTATAACTATAAAAGGTTACTTTATGTCACGATATATCTGTCTTTGTAAAATGATGACCAACATGTCAAGAAAAGATGTCTCCAGTAAGGTAACTTGGATAATATGATGATAAATTTGTCAAAATATGGTTTTAGCATTGCACACTCCAGCTGAATAAGGAGTTCACAGGATCTGGTTATGTGTACAGATCATGCAAAACTGATCATGTTAAAAGGAGAACTAAGAGCTACCCCACTAATTCATGTATAATCCATCCAATATGCAAATATAAATCAAATAAATTGTAGTAAAATCACTATCTATTGTACTTAACAATACTGAACAACAGAACAAATTACACTTATTCAGCTAAAATATATCAATCTGTTTAGCAAAATATACTAATTTGTTCATAAAACTACACTAAAAACAGTTATATGGCAGTAAAACTGTCAGGGTAGATATCATACATAATTGGCAAATTCTTGAAGTATTTCTGAATAAAAAACGCTGATAAAATTGTCAGTGTAAAATGAAAATAGTGAAAGAAATTTTTATCAAAACCTATGGTACCTTAAATAAAGGAAGGCAAAATTAAAACATAGGTGACTATAATCATTTACCCAATTTTATTTTAAAGAATGTCTAATAAATGACAGAGAATCCCATGAAAATATAGGTTAGAATGAAAGCTAATATATCCCCTGAAATGGAATTATGACACAAAGCATAGAAAGACATATTCAAATGTAGGGGCCCTGACATTTATATTAAAGAAAGATGTTGACATATGTTAATGAGAGCATTTACTGAAATGAAAGGCATCAAATATATTAAAACATGCCAAATGGTGCATGAACTTTTGCGTCATGATTTTTTGTTCATTTCAAATTTCTTTTCCTTCATAAAGAGACACTAAGGAAGGTTATTGTTTAGAAAAATATACAAGACTAAGTAAAGCCAATTACATGCAGGGAAGTACTAGTAAATCATGAGATGCTCTCTATAAAGCTGGCTACTTGAAGCCTATAACAATTAGATGCCACTTATTTTCAGTGAAGCTATAATTTATGTAAATTATCACATGCATGTTTCAAATGCAATATTCTAAAACAGTTTCAAAAACAATTTTGGCACTGCAAATGAAGCATAAAGAAAAACAAACTTCAGTATTTCTGTCTAAAATCTTGTGAAAAATACATTCAAAGGCATAGCATGAAAGCTTTCTCCCCCTGATGTCTACACACAGAAAGGGGCACACTGCCAAAACTGTATACATGTACACAGTACACAGATACTGGCACCTTGCCAAACTAACAAGACTTAGCACAATGCCTATATAATTAAAACTTGGCATTTTTCCAATCTTGTTGATACTTGGCACTGCCAATCTAGTCCTGCTTGCCCTCTGCAGATTTTTCTTTACGGATATCTTCGAATGCCACGTTGTACCGCGCCTTCTTCGTCAAGTGCATCTCCCTCAGCATCATCTGCTTCACCGCAAACGGCACATCAGGGATTAAGTAGGAGATTACCCAGGTCGCGAAGAACACAGCATGCTGGGTAATACAGATATATTAATATTATATGGACCATTTCTAAATTTTCACCAATAAGGCCAGCAAGAACTGTATATGTATTTCGAAAATTTTGAAAATGTTAGAAAAGATTAAACTAACATGTACAGACTGACATTTAGTTACACTGAAAGCAAAATTGACAGAGAGAAAGTCAAAGGTGAAGGTTATTATTTTCTATACATCAAAATATTCAAGACAAAAGAAGACCACAATCTTACCTCAAAGACGATAACAAAGACCATGCGAGCGGTAAAGATGTGCCAGAACATCCGTGTGTAGGTGTAGGCTTCTGGGTCATCATGGGGCTTACGGAAATCTGGATACCTGAAATTATAAAAGTTTTATGTAAACAATAATGATAATGGCAAATCTTTTAAGATATGATAATTAATTTTGGCAACTTTGTCAATTTTGATTTATCCTATCAGAATTATTGTATGCAGTTCTGGAGCAATTCCTTTTTGTGAAACTTTCTGAGCTATGTGCACAGATGCATGAAACACAAAAACAATTGTAGGTGGTGCCACATGTTTTACATATGACAAAGCTATCAGAGATGTACAGATGTGAACAGTTTCAGGCTGAGATATCAAGTCCCTCATGATTTAAGCAGGGTCATACACTGTGCAAGAATCACTGTAGATGGTGACACAACTTGTGTGTATGAAAAAGCCATCCAAGATGCTTGGACAGGCCAAAATTTCAGACCAATAAATCATACTTGTCTTGAGTTAAGTCCACTCAGCTGACCAAGTTCAGGTGAGGAAGGCAGTTACCCCTAATTCAACCGTGGCTAAGTGCAAGGTGAAGCTATTGCACTGAGTGAACTCTTGACCTGTACTTGGCTGCACTGACTGAACTCTTGTTCTGTTGCCTAATCTGATACAGTTGGCAGTGTGCCAAAGCTATAAAAAGATACAGACTGAAACTTGGGCTGTTGCCAAATCTGAAATAGTTGTCTGTTTGCCAAACTATTTATATATATATAGACTAAATCTTGGCCTGTGGCCAAAACCTTTTTAAACATAGGGAAAGACTTTGGTTACAATGCTTTTTTTCATGCTGACATATTCATTAGATTTTTTTTTTATCAAAAATGTTGAGAATAATAACATATGCCTAGTGAAAGTTAAATCTGAATATAGACATATATTTTCATGGATTTATCTTACACATAAGTTGGATATGGATACCAATTATTTATGTTGCCTGTACAGCTCTGCTTACATACCCAGAGAGCTCAGTCTGTTATTACAATAAATCAACTAGCTTTGTTAACAAAAGAATCATGGTTAAAGGTCCAATAATTCGGCAAAAAATCACATAAGTAAACATGAACAAAGGCTACCTAGGAATAACTTTTGCGCAATGTTACAGAATTTGAAACAACAATTTTGCAGAGGAAGACGATTGCAGCCCTCAGTTTGATACTTGGCAGAAAGAGCAACTTCACCTTTCTATGACTCTACCAAACCACTGATCTCAATTTATTCTTACACATCTGAGGCAACCCTTCCCTTGGATAATTCATTTGAACAAGAGCACCACAAACGTGCATAATACGCCCGTCGTGTATCTGGTGACCTCTGACCTCATTTTATATGCATGAATTTTAATGAGACTGTAATTAAGGTGAGAAACTATCGGTAAATATATATGAGTTTCTTGTAAATCAATAGGATTTTTGTAAGTCACCAAGGTACCTCAAAAGTGCGGTGACCTCTGACCTCATTAAATATGCATGGATTTTGCTGGAATTTCGATCTAAGGCGAGATATTTAATTGATTAACAATTCTGTCATGTTTTATAAAAATCCTTCATATCTTTCTTTAAGTTATCTAGTGACACCACAAATAGCCGTATGACCTTATTAAATATGAATGAACATTGCCAAAAATCAAACTCGGGCAAATAAATTTGTTGGTCATTACTTATGGTGAGTTTCGTGAAAATCCATCAAAACCCTGTTATTGCAGCAGCACTTAAAGTTATAGGATGGAGGGATGGTGGGTATACCATAATACTCCCATCATAAGATGGGCGTATAAAAATTAAACCATTTGGCTTGACAGTTTCATCATAAAACATTTTTATTGTAAAAGCTGAAAGAGCCTAAAATTATGAGGTTTTTGCCCATAAAAAACAGGCTGATATAGGTAGTGCCACTGCTAGCTCAGATGGGTTTTGAGATAGCATGGGTTTAAGTACAGATGATGGTGAACGGACGATGGTGAGCGGATGATGCCGCATAAGCATAAGCTCACAGGCTCGCTCATAAAATGTAATCATGTGTGAATTAACAGCCTGTTTTCTATTCCATGGTTACTGGGTTTTCTGTTTAATGAAGTATTTTTCCTGATATTATGGTTTTCTATAACTACTTACAGAGCATTTATATACTGCAGTCATTCCAGATCTCCTTCCCTTTAGTCCCTGCTTTGTATAGCAGTTTTTATTTTGTTTTATATCAAGGCTGGCACAGGGGCAAGAATTGTAATCAGACTGATGACAGTGTGGTAATGCAATGTGCATCAAACCAATGAGAGCAGAGTATAAAACTTGGAGTTGGATGCACAATAAGACACAACATTCTCATTGGTCTGATCACAATTCTTTGCTTTGTGCCAGCCCTGGTGGTGAAACCCTGAAAACGCTGCTATACAAAGCAGTGGTTAAAATGACAAAGATATGCAACAACTGAAGTGTAGGGTTACTAATGTGCCCAAAATAAAAATAGAAAACCAAAGAGAGGAGCAAATGATGAACAGACAATAGCAGTGGTTGACTAGCTTGCAACATATTATATAAATATAATTAACTTTACCAGCAGATGGATGTGGTATTGAACTCCCCCGGATCTGCTGGTCGGCTTCGATCAGAAAACCCGCTGACATTGAAGGAGGAGAGACTGAAATTGATGTAGCCCTTGAGACTGCCATCTGGACTTTCTGTGTGCCGGTACACCATCTTAGGTACAAAGTCTGATGTCCAGCCGATGATGAAAGCCTGAAAAGATAAAAGTATGCACACTGCTTAATACCTGATGGAAACAACAATATCAACAAATTTAATACTTATGCACATACTTTCTTATTTGTGTATGTTAAAATCATATTCATGCAGTCCATACAGGTCCATATGTAAGCCACCTGACTGTTCCAAAGATTACCAGACAGTTATATAATATATATCATGATGAAACATGAAACTATCTGTGATGGACCTCAAGACAGGACACAACACAGGCTAAAGAATACTTAAGCAATTTCTTACTTCCATCAGTGATCAATATAGTATTACTTACATTAGACAATACAGCCAGGAAGGTGATACCTCTGAGGATGCCGTACCAGATACCTGTAATACAGCAGTAGCAGCTAATGAAGTCAAACATATATATAATTATACAAATTATTTGTTTCTAACATATCCTGACTCTAGGGCTAATGAAGCACAATACATTTAAGCAAATGTAAAATATCAAATGATAAACATTAAAGCCCAGTATTTAGTGATGGCTGAATAAGTCATTTGAGAACAATGAATGATACCAGTACTCATTCAACACCTGTAAATGGCCTGAAAGTAAATGTTCTGTGAAGAACAGGCACAGTGTGAATGATACTGCTGTGTTTTTCTTCATATTTGACAAGGGAATATTTTCCAAACTGTTACAATGACAATAATAATCTCCAAAGTAATAAATAAATTTTCATGTACCCGTAGCTCAGCTGCTGGGACTCAAACGATTCATGTTTGATTATCCTGATCACTCACCAATATCCTGAGCTCTCTGGGCCGGTGGCCGTTTCCACTGAGTCACAAACTTGTATGCGTCCAGTCTGATCTCAATGATATTGTTGAGTAAGGCAAGAAGAGGGGCTGGAGGGAAAGCCGCCACAAAGATTGTCACAAATCCATACTGGATTACTGTAATTCAGAAAAGGAAAAGATGATTCAAATATCAATAAAATTCAGATGTCAATAAAGCAGTTTTTCACAGAAAGTAAAACAAAAAATTTACTAAAGTTTAAAACAGTCTAATATTTCTTGTATGCATAGCCAATGTGCATCCAATTATTTGCTTCAGCCTGAATTACATATTAAATCAAAGATATGATGTTGAGAGGATATTCAAAAATTTGAGGTCAAGCAAACTGGTATGAAATCAACATATCCATGTGATGTCCTTTATAAACTATGATAAATAAACCCATCTGAATTTGCTTACGTATTAGTCATTAGGCAATATTATGGGCCCTCAGGACAAAATGATGGCCATACTAATCCTAAGAAGTCAGGGGATTTACTATTAATCAATATCTTATTAGTTTTCATGAAATGATTAAACCTACCCATCTCCAGGTATTCATCAAACAATCCCAGCGCGGGGATGTCTGCCAAGTCCTTGTCCTGCTCCCAGCGTGTGTACAAGTTCTCCTCTGTCTCTCCTTTAAGAGCTTGGCGAACACGGAACCACACCAGCAACTTCCTGTGGTCAGGATTCACATGTACTGATTTAGTCAAGCATATGATCATGTATCACTGTTTGTATGTTTTTTTTACTCTTAAACTGGTAAGGAACAGAAACCTCATCAAAAGTTAATATACTAAAGTTGTGGAAATCAAGAGATAATTCAGGTGTTTGATTGGACAAATGGTGTACCTTACTTGATCAATGATTAAGGCTAGAATTCTAGTACAAGTACTTACTATTCAATTTATTCAATAAAAGTGGAACCAGAAATGTTCATTTTCATGTTGTATGTATGTTTTCATGTTTTTTGCAAGAATACCTTGATTTGTGAGAAATAATCACAATTAGATATTTCTTGTCACCGCAGGTGCAATTGTATCCCCAGACAATTAATCCCCTACCCCCTTCCAGAATTGCCCCCCCCCCCATCTTCAGCAGCAATTAATATCAGACCACTCTCATAGGAAAGGTCACTCCCATAGAAAAGGTCATGACCCCAATTTCAATATACATCATCCCCTAACCCATGTCTATGTATATGCATAATATGAAGAATATCTGTCCATTAGTTATTGATTAATAATGCTCACAGTACTGTAAAGTGGCAATGATGGGGTATTAAATGGCACAAAAAACAAGTAAAAGAATAACAGGTGGCGCCACTAATTCCAGTTCATGACAACACTATCAAAGATCTTTGGTCAAGTTGATTTTTGGACCAATCCCTTATTGAGATATGAATGATTTTGTGTGTTTTTCACCATATATGGCAATATTCAAGTTCAAGGCCACTCTCATAGGAAAGGTCATGACCCTAATTTATATATACATCATCCCATAAACCATGTCTATGTATATGCATAATATGAAAGATATCAGTCCATTAGTTTTTGATTTATAATGCTCACAGTACTGTTAAGTGGTAATGATGGGGGTATTAAATGGCACGAAAACAAGTAAAAGAATAACAGGTGGCGCCACCTGTTTCCGGTACATGACATTACTATCCAGGATTTTCAGTTAAGTTGATTTTTGGACCAATCCATGCATCCCTTATTGAGATATTAATGATTTTGTGTGATTTTCACCATATATTGCAACATTCAAGGTCAAGGCCACTTTCATAGGATAAGTCATGACCCCAATATATATATATATCATCCCATAACCCATGTCTATATATATGCATAATATAAAAGAAATATGTCTATTAGTTTTTGACTTATAATGCTCACAGTAATGTAAAGTGACAATGAGAGGGGTATTAAACGGCACAAAAACAAGAAAAGGATAACCGGTGGCACTACCATTTTCTGGTATCTGACAACACTGTCCTAGTTCTTTGGTCAAATTGATTTTTGGATCAATCCAGGAAAGATTTTTTGAGATATTTAAGAATTTGTGTGATTTCCCCTAAAATTGGAACTATTCAAGGTCAAGGTCAATCTCCTAGTAAAGGTCATGACCCCATTTTAAACAGACTTTGTCCTCTCACCCATATCTTTGTACATGTCAAGTTTGGTAAAGATCTGTAAAATTTTTTAGAGTTATTGTGTCCAAAGGAAATCTTGACCGTGCTTAAACCATAATAGTCCGACTTCGTCTGGGGATACAACTATGCATGCTGGTAATTCTCCCAGCATAAAGTATGCAGAGCCAATGCAAAACAAATGAGGTTTGAAGTATGAGATTTTTATTATGCTTTTTTAATTTTGTTTTTGCATTTTAGCAGCAGTCACCCATAACCAGTGATGATTCTTTTTACTGTAAATATTTCCTCTTTTTTATTTCTTTTTAGACAAAATGCTACTCAAAACAATAACATGCACATAAAAAGTTTAGCTTTTGCCAAAACACTGCATTTTGTGAAACTACAACCTTGTAGTGTATTTGAGGAAACAAAGAATAATTTCCGTATTTGTCAAGGGAGTTTACTCAAGGAATCAGCTTTACCAGACTTGCATTCATTTTTTAAAACTATTTTCATTGAGGTTGAAACTTAAAAAGTACATATTAGGTACAATGTAGTTTCAGTGGCTAGCAGATATAATACTTACGGGATGATTAGTTCCTTGAAGTTATTGAAGGCCTGTTTGCCCATCATGACAATGGCCAGCTGGATACAGAGTTCTATCAGACATCCTGCCGGGTCACACTGTATACGCAGAAGAAGAATACATATTTAATGTTATCACAATCCTTATACTATAAGACCTTAATCCAAGTACACATACTATTAACACCAATTATATGATATATTTGTTTCACCCATGGCAAGTTTGCATTAAACATGTTATTTGTAATATATGTAAATTTCTGTTCAATTATCAAAGGACTTGCTTTTGATTTTTATTCATACAGAAATTTATGGCATTAATAAATGCAGCATACAACTGCTACTACAAATTAATACACGTTTTAAATATTGCAAGAATGTTATTGAAAGAGAATGACTGCACAGATAAAACTTCCACAAATTATTTTTTACTGTACATAAATAAAGCAATTAATACATCAGCAAGTATTACATGTTAAAAATTCAACTTATTGTTTTCAAACGATGTAAATTGCTTAAGTAAAACTTAAATTTATGCAAATATTTAACAATATAAGTTAAATTTTCTTACTGTGCACAAGATAAATCAAATGTGCAAAAATTTGTGCATATGTTACCAGCACTTGACATTCTAAAGATGCAGATCTTGTTAATTGTATTCATCTGTGACATATTCCTACAATAATATAAATAGTTTTTCTAATATCTGGTACAAATAGCTTTATAAAATTAAGAAAATTATGTTTTTTAAATGGAGGTGGGGGATTCAGAAGAAGTACTGGCATATAGAAATGATATTAGACTTCCATTTTGAAAGAAAAACTCTCACAAAAAGGACAACTGGACATAACAGGTTTGTTATTGGGATGTGGGGTATTTAAAACAGGATAGGCAGAAGATATATATGACTAATATCTTGAACAAGGCTTTGAAAAAAAATTGGGGCTCAAAAGTCAATGTATACCATTTGATATCAAACATATTAAGATATACAAAACCTGTTTCTTTTAACAGCACTAAAGGATATGGATTGACAAGGGCTCACACATCACCAGTATAAAAATTTTACTCTACTGATACTAAGGCAAAATTAACAATGAATTGCAAGAAATTGCCTTTTCTACCAAGCTTGGATTTTATTCTTCATAAATATTTCTTAAGATCTTATTCTATTGAAATTTATCACAAAGAAATTCCTCAGGTGTACAAATTAAAACCTGCAAATAATTAAGATCTAAAGGAAATAAGAACACTTTTAATGTCACAAACTATGTTATCTATGAAATAAATATAACTTATGCAATTTGCTGTTTCATTTCACAGATAAGCCAAAAAGTGAATACAAAATATAATTTTGTGAATAAATATATCACCAAAGACACTGACTTTTTCTGTGAAAATTAACTTTCACTAACTTTAAAATACTTTTAAAATAAAGTAAATTATCACTAAACCGACCCTAGGGTTGAAAAGATTAAAGTTTGACATCCAGATGGAATACACTGTAAGCAGAAAAGTTTATTTTTAACAAGATTCAACAAGAATAGATATTCCATGACAAAACTTAAAATGTAACACTGAGGGGATGAAGAAGATGAAGACGACATCTCAGATGGGAGACTGAAGTTTTCACTTTTTTTAAACTGAACTTGAAAATGCTGATCAAATCTTAATAGTGCCATTGGATTAAATAGGTAGCTAAAAATAAGTTGTGATCATACATGCTTTAAGATTATAGCAAGCATGTCAAAAGTTAATGTTCAACAAATGCTCCATGATCAGATTATAAAGTTATTCTGATCTAAATTGAATCAAAAGTGCACAGAATAACTGTTCAGTATAAATAATTAATAATGCACAAATATGCTGACAATTATGGTGGTTGGATCATGCTGAGCATGAAGCAAGGTTACTGTTGTCACCACTAGGTGTCAGAGTGAGGCACCAGTAACTATTCTTATGTAATATACATGTAAATGAATAGCAAAAAAAAAAAAAAAAAAACAGGTCTTCCTTAGATTGAAGCAGTTCCTTGAATAAACTGACAGCATGTTTTAATGATTAAATTCACTTCAACAATAAAATGAATTTTCTTAAAGTCTGTATAGGAGATGAGTTAAAATTAAAACAAATGCTCAAAGTAAATACCAAAACTGGATGTAATTTATGTAAATTAGTCATATCACTGGTACATAAAAATCTTTTGGGAGTAACATAGATAAAATAATTATTACCAGTATTTCAATATCAAAGGGACAGAAATTCCATCAGGGCCAGATCTTTTTATAATGGATCAATGGTATCAATCTTTTCATAACAGCCTGAACCAATCACAGATCAACAATCATAATTCTGACCAATCACAGATTTTTCTATCTTGATTCTTACCAATCACTGCCCTCAGATCACTGTAATGACCAATAACAGATTGTTCAATCAAATGTCTAATCAATCCCAGATAGTTCTATTAGAATGATGCCAATCACAATATTTTAAATCAGTAACCCTAAAAAATCAAAGATCTGTCTAGATCCCAAGCATTTTCACTGAATACATATACGTATAAATGATAGAAATAAAAGCATGGTGGCATACAATGGTGTGACAAAAAAACAATTTAATAAAATCCCATTGACAGCAAGACAAATTGAAATAATTGGAATTGCAGGGGTCGGGGATAAAGCAACTCCTTGTATGAAGAGCAACAAAGGAACACCACAAACTTATTCACAATTTTTACAACATTCTAAGGCAGAAAATCAAAGTTTAAGGTCTGATTGGTTCCTCATGCGTCACCTGTTCTTGTCTCGCTCCGAGTGAGTAGTCGTAGGCCCCTGGACGGCCAGTAAGCCTGTCACACACATTTGAAGGGAAAAAGTTCATATGTGTGCTCATAAAAGCTAGTCATGAGCTACATCTATATCTGCGATACCTTTCCATATGTTCCTTTTTTTTTTATTATTTTGTTGAGTACATATATTAGCATGCAATGCAATAACTGCAGAAGAAAAAGAGTTAACAGCAAACTGATGAAAATAAAAGTGTACCATATTATACATGGAGCACACTTGGAGACAGTCAGTAATGAGTAATGAAATAAAAAACATATCGCATGCATATCATCACTGTATATACCCATAAAATCCCAATTTTCTGGTTGGCTTTATATTCCAAAGGCTGAAATTTCACGATTTCTTCATTTTGAACGTTTCGCGAGGGTTTCATTTCGCAACTGCACCAGCACCCATAAATCTAAATTCAGCAGTATTTGTATATGTTTTAAATTTAGAATAAATCTTACAACACCTTGTATTAATTACTGGTTCAGTTAATATATTTTGACCTGTGTCACAGCTGATATATCCCCTGTGTTTTATAATATATACTGCATGTATGTGCAGGTTATTTTTGAAACCATGCACAGATTAGGTTGGGGATCAGGTTGTTTACAGAGGTGTAATTACTTATCTGTTTGTGCAGGTGCACGATCCTCTCTTGTTCATCTTAATTTATGGGACAACTTATTCCCGAGGGTTTCATATTTGCAATTATTTCATATATGCAAATATTGTGAAACTAAAACCATTGCAAATAAAAAGGCAACCAGAGTATGCCCAACCTCACATGTGCTGCCCTCTGTGGTGGTCTGCTTGAACTACCTCAAGAACAAAACCACCCTGACCCTTGACCCACACAGCAAAGTCATGGTGATGCATGCTGCACAGTCACTACACTCATTTATACATTTTTTTGCTCAGCCATACCACCTGGTGGTAGATTTTTCAACTACTCTCTTGGATCTGGGCAATGAATAAATAACTAAATTGATTAAAATAGGCAAATCTTCATAAAACACCAACACAAAAATGCAGAACTATCCTAAATTAGCTTCAGTTTGATTAGATAAAGGAGCATTTATATAAGTAAACTGTTAAGTATTATGGGTAATTTAAGGTCTGTTCCACTAGGTCTGCAGATTTTATGTATATAATTCTCAGATCCAAAATGCAGTATCATCCTGACCACCATGTTTTGGACGTTGTTGTGCATGCTGCTTGACACACAGGGACCAGTAACATTAACATACTTGTAACGTTAACATGCACTATGTTATAAAATACCAGTAATGAGATTATATATGCAAACTACAGGCTCCTGTCTCCAAGAAAAACATTTAAGATATAACATATGAAAGATTTGTTTTTATTTATGCCAATATTACACTAAATCCAAATACCAATGCTCTTAATTTGCACAGTTTGATACAATAGCCAATTGATCAATTAACCAGCACTATGTAGGCACAAAATAATGGCTTATAGCTTACTGATGCTACCATTTAGATGTTTTTAATATAAGCTTACCCAAGAAGACATAAACAAGCCACAGAAAACACTAGTAGTTCATACAGATATCTAAAGCCAAACTGATCACTTGAAAATGCACCAGCAAGGGTATTAGTATGTTAGGCCTGGTCCTAAAAATGTTAATTCAACAAATTTGTATCATTATTTATGCAGTAGTATTATAAGCCTGTAGAGAAGCAAGGTAGTATCTCATTGCTGACTGGTGACATTCAAGTCACATGATAGTCACATGATGATTGTAAACCATTATTAACCTCATCCTGTCTGACACCCATTGTGTAGTTGATATCTGCTGGGCTGCCAATAAGTCTGCAGAAAATGTCCCAATCAAACATTAGTTTATTAAATGAAGGCAAGGGCCTTGTAATGTTGACCAGTCATGTGACCAGATCAATGTGACTTGGCTACAAAATACACAACCATGGTACCATTCATTTTACACACTGCACAGACTATGACTCACATAGGTAATACTCTGCTGTTTAGGGAATGCTGGAGTCAGAATCTTACCCCCACAATGCACTGGAGCTTCTAAATACACCAGCAGCGTAGGTATAATGTAGTGAGGAGGACAATGTAGTCCGTTCATATATCTTTGATAAGAACTGATTTAAGGCAAATAATATAAACATGGGTGTTTTTGTGGTAAGGACTTTACTGAATAATAATATTTTGTAAGCATGCACATTTGAAAGGTTAACAGAAAGTATTTACTTGAAATGTAAGAAATTTTGATTTTTACATTTGACAGTTGAGACAAGTAGTCCCTGCCATCCCCGAGTGTCCAAACAGAAGAGGTTCATTTTGAGTAGAAATGACATCTGGCCCAAGGGTGTACATTTTATCTGCTTGAGTTAACCGTTGTTCACTGAACTGGTCAAGGATTTTTATGTTTGAACATTTTACCATGTAAAACAATAAGCTAGCAACCTTGTTCAGATGTGAAAATGCTTGTCAAATATGAGCTTTTTTACTGGATATTTAAGTGTGAACAAAATGACAAATTATTTTGACTGAAAAACAGCATTTATGAAATACTTGTTCATAAATAAAAAAAATAATAAAATATAATTTCATTCATAAAAACTATTTTTCATTAGAAAGAAATAATAAAATATGATTTCATTCATAAAATTTTACTGTTTCAAGCAAAAGGATGCTAAACATGAACTTGGTTGTCAGTACTACAGACAGGAATGTCTGTTTTTTTTATCCACAGGTTGAAGGACGTTTTATAAACCTTTCTGTTTACTTATATCTTCAATGTACAAATGATATATCATGAAAACAGAGTCATGTAAAAAAATATGGTACAATGCTTAAAGTTTATTAAATATTAGGACAGATTCAGATTAGAACAGGATCTTTACTGCTGATATAGGATTTTCATTAAAGATCTTTTAAAAATATAATAAAACTGGTTATAATGGAACTGTTAATGTTCCATGAATATTCATGAAACCTCTATTTCACTATATAATGTTTTTGTAGCCAAGTCAGTATTAAACAATTACAGCATGATGTATGAATATTAATCAAAGCTGTGGAAGGAAAGAATCCATGAAAACATACACAACACAATGTTTGAACGTTTTGATTGTAGATAATAATACACATTAAGCTGTAGTTCCACTTATCTGAATCATGATACAGACAGTGATGCAGACACAGACAGAGACAAATGTATAATGTGATACACGTATCAGATCTTGAAATGTAAAGTTTTTTTTCGAGTTAATGATATAGTTTAGTTAAACAGACTGATAATATGCTATATGATCATACTACTGTCATGCCAACAGAACCTTATTCCCATGACCTGCAGTTCTCAAAAGGCAAAGAATCTAATTTAAAAACTGCTTTCACAGACAAGTCATAACATACGGTAACTAAAACCAAAGTGTATTGACTATAAGGTGGTCATGATCAGAGGTGTCTATGAAAAAAAAAATAACTATAAATTCATGTATGGCTATACAGCCACCATGTCAGTGGAAGCATTATTAATATATCCACATCCACCATGCCATATCCATGTCAATTCACACAAGTGTAACCACAGCTCAAGGCAAGCAGGCTCTATTTTAGTATGAGATGTTCCCATGTAGATGTCTTCTCCCATGCTGTTATATCTTTCTAAAATGTTTCCCTCTATATACCCAGTGCTAGCACAGACTGCTAGAGTCATCATCCCACTGTTATTGTTCAATATTAACAGATTGAAGCTTCCATCATGCAGCTGTAACCTGTAAAATAGTTCATTAAATCTCCCCTAGAGGGCTCCACCATCTATTTCTGCCCCCTGCAAGGATTACACATATATTGAAGCTGACATTATGCAACAAGAGCTGTCATATACCAGGACCATCTGCTATCAATAATTTATAAATGGTTATGATGTTATTACTGGTATAATTTATAACTCCATCCATAACAATTAATAGTACGTTAAACCCATCCCTTCCCTCCTTACCCAAATTAAAAGTACAAAATATTAATAATAAACAACAGTTCTGACAAGCCTGCTTCATCTACAAATCCATATTTCCTTAAGAATTTGCACGAACATTTCAAATTATTCAGCAAACTACTGTCTCCTGATTCACAAGGAAGTTTTCTCTACCATTCGGCCTAATTAATGCACCTATATAATTCCAGCAATTAATCGGATAGCAGGTAATGGTAGCAGAGAAAAACTGTATTAAATGGAATCTGGTAAATCAATCAACTTAACATTTCTATGACATAACATTTCCAAATAACCATGCCAACTGTATTTTACCACGATAGCAGTGACCAGTCATGACATGTCTTGTGACAGCCTAGTTTAAGCCTGGTTATTTGATATTTTCTACTGAAGTCTGGAGTTATACCTCATCCATTCTCCAGTTGTCAAATAAGAGGCCATCTCCAGAGTTTGGATGTCCTGTAAAGCTGTTCATGGAGTACATGCTAAGTTAATTCAGAGATAACTTTTCAACAGAAAATAATTTTCTATTTCACTAAAATTTATCACTGTATATATTTCAGTCAAAATGAGCATTCCATGTTTTGACTGTAAGTGTCAATACCCTAGCTATATCCTCCAAACAAAATTTGGCATAACAATTTTTTTTCAGCAGCCACTATATTTACTAATTGATGTAATATTTTAATAATCAATGATTTATAATGCACCATGTTTTTCATATGTTCATGTAAGATAATGAGTTCATTTTCAGCCTAAGCAGAAAATGCCATGCAAAGTATCCCATTTATCTGTATAATATAATATAATATAATATAATATAATATAATATAATATAATATAATATAATATAATATAAAATAATATCATATCATATCATATCATATATAAGAGGCACTTATAATAAAAGGTACTTATAAAATACTTATCTTGTTTATTCCTTAATTCTCTTACAATATTTATATATTTAACAGGCATATAAATCAAGGATAAAAAATAATAAAACAACATTATGCATCACAGAGTTCATTATGTATAAAATTACATGACAAAATACCAACCTTCCTTTGAAGAAAGCAATATAAAAGATGGAGGAGTAGAAGTTGACAAACTGGAACAGGTACATCTTCATGGTGAAGCTGTCTTCATACTCTGTATCTGTCCTTGGTCTCTCTGTCAAATTAATCATGTACTGTAGTCGAACAGGATGTACCAGTATAGCTTAAGCCAGTTATAAGCTAACTAATAAACAAATCTGCTCACTACAAAAGTGACCTGAGCAGGCCAGGTAAAAATCCTTTGTTAAAGTTTAGGTAATTTTTAAAATATAATGAATTGTTTCAATTTGATTTTATTGGAGGCTGTCTAGATATCATAACAAATAGGATATTTTAGCCTCTGTCTCTGCTTTATCTACTCAAAACATTTTAACAAAGGAGCCTTTGATGTAGCCCTGTGAATCAATGAAGGGTCTTTGACTCAATTGAATTATCAATTATTGCCTCTAGATCAGATTACTGTATTAATGATAATATTCTGTCACAGATGAAGTGCTGCTAAATGTTTCATCCAAAATCATACAAAGAAGGCCAATAAATGTACCTAAACATACCATGAAAGCGTAATATCTTAATTTTATCATATTTTACTGCACTTACATCTAGGAAGGATATTAGATGACTTTCTTTTTAAAAACAGTGCTGACTACAACATGTATTTTGTTTATTTATCTTTAAGCATTAGCCACAGATCAAGTAAATGCAATAATTGAAACTAGAAATTAGTAGTATCTCCAGACAGATAAAGCATATCCCATTCTAAAATAGGCCACCTATTTCTGAAGCATATACTGACACTTGACAAGGCCAAGGCCACAAGGGCAAATGTTTGAACTTGTCTGACATCTTGGTGGAGATTGTTGGGTCAAATTTGAAGGAAACAGATGCAGTATTTCAAAAGTTATAGGGTTAACCAAAATCCTATGTTTCCCAAGATTTGAGAACAGATGCCTCCTGTGATGTTGACGTTTGATATTGTGATCTCAAAATTGATGGGAATATTAGTCTATTGGCATGTAGCTGTATTTGCAGGATGGAAGGCCTTGGGTGAAATGTTAGGCTTAAAATGCATCCAGAATTCTTTGGTAGATATGGGCCCTGTGACCTTGACCTCATGACCATAAAACCTATAGGGATCTTACTTCAGTGGTGGGCAATACATAAGTCAAGTTTGAAATCTATATGCCAAAAGAAATTGAAGATATCATAAGAGATGTGTGATTTTCACCAAATATGGGAATTATATAAGGTCAAGACCTTTCTCATGGTAAAGGTCACGACCCAAAATTAAATAGACCTCATCCCATAACCCATATCCATGCACAGGCATAATTGAAAGAAATCTGTCCATTAGTTTTTGACTTGCTCACAGTACTGTCAAGTGGCAATGATAGGGTATTAAAAGGCACAAAAACAAATAAAGGATATTAGGAGGCTCCACCAGTTTCCAGTATATTACAAGGCTATCCAAGATTTTCCGACACCTTGCTTTTTGGACCAATCCATACAAGCTTTCTTGAGTTATTTACGAATTTGTGTGATTTTAGACAAAAATTGAACCTATTTAAGGTCATGGTCACTCTCTTAGTAAAGGCCATTTCAAATGACCCAATTTTCAATAGGCTTCGTCCTCTCATCCATATCAATACACAGGTAAAGTTTGATAAAGATCTATGAAAAATATCTTTAATTATCTTGCTCACAAGAAATTTCTGTGGCAGCAGTGGGACCGTGCTAAAACCATAGTATCCCCAACTTTGTCTGGGGAATAAAAATAATAGGTTTTATATTGCATGCCCCTCTGATCATGGGTTAATGACTAGCATTGATTCAATGAATGAATTATTTAATGCATTGTTAAAGCCCTACTTGAACATTACTCACCCATTGATGTCAGCCATTTTGCAATCAACAGGTAAATCTGAAATCCATGAGAAAAAAATAAACATTAACATCACATTATCACAGACCTACTTACTTGAAAATATATTAAGATCACTAGACAGTAAATTGCTGCGCATGAACAAGACTTATAAGTTTTTAACCATTATTTATTGCAGAAACCCTATGACTGAATTTAAAATGTCCTCATTGTAATCTGAGAGAGCAAAGAGACAAGAGTAATGACAACAAAGAACATATTTTCATGCCCTAACAAATAAAGTTTATTGAAATCAAATAAAAAAGCAAAGTAGATGGATAACCTCTATCAAAAATACTTGAACTGTAAGGTAACTAGGGACCCAGGGGTCTCGATGCTCAGCTGTATTTGTCTATAAGGACATTTTGAGGAAATTTTTCAAAATAACGGTCCTGTGACCTTCACCTTTGATCTCTGGACCCTGAAAATCAAAATGTTTCTTATGTACTTAAGTAGTGGGACATTAATAGATCCAGTTTGAAGCCAATCTGTCTAGCCAAAGCAGAATTATCATCCATAAACTAATTTGAGAATGGATGGGCCCTGTGACCTTGACCTTTGACCCTATGACCCCAAATAAAAAATAATCTTCCCCTATTGGCAGGTGAGTAATATCTTGAAGATGGAAAGTTTGTGATTAAAAGTTTGGCTTGAAATGCATACACATTCCTTTTAAAGAAATGGGTCTTATGACTTGAATTTTGACCTTTGGACACCAAAATCGACAGGGTTCTTACTTAAATGTGAGCCATATATTACTTAAGTTTGAAACCAATTTGTCAAACTAAACTGGAGTTATCATCTGGAAACTAATTTGTGAACAGATGGCCCCTGTGACCTTGACCTTTGACCTTGTGACCCCACGTTCATTTATGCTCTCCCTATACTGGCAAGTCAGCTAAATGTGCAAGATGGAAATTTTGGGATGAAAAGCTTGGCTTAAATTGCAGCCCTAATCTTGTTATATAAGTGAGTCTTGTGACCTTGTCCTTTGACCTCATGACCCAAAAATCATACAGGTTCTTTCTTTAGTGGTGGGCCATTTGTAAGTCAAGTTTGAAATTGATATGTAAATCCAACCTGGAGTTATCATCTGGAAACAAACTTGTGTGGATAAACGATGGACAAACAGACAGACGAACAGACAGACAGAGGGTGATTACTGTAGGGCATCCACTTGTGATAAACACACTAGGTATTGGGACACTAAAAGGAATCACAGCTGAGCAACTGACATGATTTTTGTCATTTTACAGTAAAAAAATTGAAAAATATTCGTAAAAAATGAAAAATTTCAGGTGGTGCCACCACATTTCAGGAACTGACAAAACTAGTCATGGTCAATATTCAAGGCAAGTTTTATGACAATCCATGCATTACTTATCAAGATATTGGAGGTTTTGTATAAAATTTTTTATTATTCTATGGGGTACTTACAAGCCCCATAGCTCGGAGGATATAGGTTGCAGTGACCTAATTTCAGGTTTCCAATGAGATTTTTTATTGACCTCCTTGGATGTTCACTAAAAGGTTTACTGGAATTCTAAGGAATCAGAATACAGTAAACTATCATATACAGGCACTCTAACCAATCAGAATACAGTAAACTATCATATACAGGCACTCTAACCAATCAGAATACAGTAAACTATCATATACAGGCACTCTAACCAATCAGAATATAGTAAAGTGTCATGTAAAGGCATTCTAACTTATCAGAACACAGTATACTAATCTATCATATACAGGCATTTTTACCAATCAGAATACAGTAAACTATCATATACAGGCACTCTAACCAATCAGAATATAGTAAAGTGTCATGTAAAGGCATTCTAACTAATCAGAACACAGTATACTAATCTATCATATACAGGCATTTTTACCAATCAGAATACAGTAAACTATCATATACAGGTATTCTAACCAATCAGAATACAGTAAACTATCAAATACAGACATTCTAACGAATCAAAATACAGTAAACTATCACATACAGGCATTTTAACCATTAAAAACACAGTAAACTATCAAATACAGACATTCTAACCAATCAGAATACAGTAAACTATCATATACAGGCATTCTAACCATTAAGAACACAGTAAACTATCAAATACAGACATTCTAACCAATCAAAATACAGTAAACTATCACATACAGGCATTCTAACCATTAAGAACACAGTAAACTATCAAATACAGACATTCTAACCAATCAGAATACAGTAAACTATCATATACAGGCATTCTAACCATTAAGAACACAGTAAACTATCAAATACAGACATTCTAACCAATCAAAATACAGTAAACTATCATATACAGGCATTCTAACCATTAAGAACACAGTAAACTATCAAATACAGACATTCTAACCATTCAAAATACAGTAAACTATCATATACAGGCATTCTAACCAATCAGATCTCAGTAAACTATCATATACAGGTATTCTAACCAATCAGAACTCAGTAAAATATCATATACAGGTATTCTTACAAATCAGAACACAGTATACTATCATATACAGGCACAGTAAACTATCCAATACAGACATTCTATCCAATCAAAATACAGTAAAGTATCATACCCTGTTGAGCAGCAGGATGATGACCAGGTTAAGAACGGCTGCTGTGCATGTTGTGATGATCTTTGCCTGTGAACTGATTGTCTCCTGACTGACAGCGTACAGCGATGCGACCACCACGATGCGGTACATGATGACCCCAAACACTGCCGCTATAACCAGGCAGATCTGTAACAGACGAGGCAAACGAAGGTCATCCAGGCAGAGTGAGGCTAATTTATTTGATCATTGCTATATTTTATATCTATAATAGATTTCAGCCTGGAGGCTAAGGCAACAGTGCTCTGGTGGTCACAAGGCTAGTCTTGGCCTCGAGGCAGGTGCTGAGACCAGCCTGGCAGGTTCTGCCTGCCACAGTATTGGTCTTAGCCTGGAAAGGCAATGATTGGGACTGTGTTTTCTGACCCAGTCAGGCTCAAAATTACCAATTTTTTTGGTAGTAAATTTCTCAAATGAAAAATGACTAATTTGTCAACTCAGATAAGAATTCAGACATTATGTTTAATAACATCATTATAAATGGCAAAAAGGTGAAAGGCATCCTGTTAGGCCAGATTAAAAATCTCAGTGAATGAATTCTGGATTAGTCTTAGTTCAATTTACAGAATTTAAAATAAAAAAAGCTGAATAATAATACATTTTCCTTATCATATACTCGATTTCATCCTCATAAACAGGGAGTGTCATCCATAGGCAACAGAGCTGCACTTAAAACAACATTTTTTATTTTCTTGAACCATAGTGTTGTGTGGTTCTATTTGAGGTAAGGATATGTGGGGTAAATGTCTGGCAGGTAATTGTCTGGGTTGATGAGTTTGTCATGTGAATGAGTTTGTGATCATATTATTTGTTACTCATCATGAACAAAAGCATGACACCAGATGTAAATGAGTTTGTAAATATTACTTGTTACTAACCATAAACAAAATCACAATACCAGATGTGAATGCATTTCTGATCATATTCTTTCTTACTCACCATGAACAAAAGCATGACACCAGATGCAAATGAGTTTGTGAATATATTCTTTGTTACTCACCATAAACAAAACCACAATACCAGATGTAAATGTATTTCTGATCATATTCTTTCTTACTCAGCATTAACAAAACCACAATACTAGATGTGAATGTGTTTCTGTTCATATTCTTTCTTACTCATCATACATAACACCTCGATACCAGACATTAGTTTGTGATTATATTTTTGTTCACTCACCAAAGACAAAACCACAATACCAGATGTGAATGTGTTTCTGATCATATTCTTTCTTACTCATCATACGTAAAACCTCGATACCAGACCTGAGTATGTGATTATATTCTTTTTTACTCACCATGAACAAAACCACGATACCAGATGTGAATCGTCTGCTGTATTTACTCATTGGTGGCATATATGGCTCCATTGCCTACAAATACACAAACACAAAACGCATTTAGAAAGTAAAACACAGTAAAATGAAAAAGAAAATAATGCACCATATAGTTTTATAAGAATGACCAGATATTTCCGGATGTTTTCCTTTCTAAACTCTAATAATGACAAACCAAACCCCTTTTTTCTTAAAGTTAGTATGGTGAAAGTGATATGTTTGTTGTTATAATTATTTCATAAAACTACTTTGCAGGGAATTTACCTGCAGAACCTGCAAATTCTCAGTCTTGAAGAATACCTAATTCTCTTCATTTGTGCAAGAATTATGCTCCCAGGTAAATCAACTGAAATACAGCACTCCAAGCTGAGAGAAAAATTTTCCAAAAAGAGTAAAAAAAGATGAAAAATAATTTTAGTTTGTACTGATTATAAAACTAGTATTTAGGAGGTATATTTGAAAACAAAAGTATCACAGAATAATACAGAGGTTCAGAACAAGTTGTGAATCTGCTACCATGCAGTGTTGTAGAATTATTGTGTTATTTCTATTGTGAAACAAAATTATATTAATAATCCTCTTTATCATCAACATGGCACTAATTAGCAAAGTTATATCTAGATAATCATTATCTAGCACTTCTGGGCACATGCAGGCATGTGTTAATAAATATTAGCTATTTAGCATTATAGACAGAAATTTTTTTTTATCCTCATATAAATTATGTTTCCGTCAGCTTTGTTTGTCTCATAAACAAGGACTCTCATTTTCAAAACACATTTTAATCTGAAAAATATTTCAGAGTATAATCAAAAAAATATTTCAATGTTTGATCACTGTTACAATATTGTTACCGGTAGATAAAAAATTAATCAGCTCTTCAGATCTGAAGGAGAGTGAAAATCAGATGATAACCCAAAGTTGTCTGGTGTTGACGGTTAGTTTACAAACAGTTCCCCTCAGCTTGTTCTGGCTGACAGTATTGTTAATTATAAACCCAGGTCAGCAAAAAATATATATTTTATTTTAGTTACAAAACTGGTGATTATTCTTAACTGGCAGCTACGTTATCAATTTTCAGTCTAATAAAAGACGATTGACCTTCAAAGTCTGGTGAATCTGATCAAGATAATGAAACTGAAGGCAACTGACATCTTATTGTTTATCGATATAACATTTATATATATTATAAACTTTGTCCCCTAATACGTTTGGATGGTTATTATATTACCAATTTTTTTCAATTAATTTGTTCCCAAAGTATCCAGAAAACTGATCCCTGTATAATGTATTTGTATATTTGACATAATTTTTCAGTGGTGATTACAGTCTGATTATGTACCTTAAGTTTAACATGTGCTCTTTAATGTTTTGACTGCCAATCTTTTTTTTTCTTTATCTCCCTTTCATTTCTCTCTTGTCATCCCCCCCCCCCTATCTCTCTCTCTCTCTCTCCCCCATATAATGTTTGGCATGGTGAGATGGGTGATGATAACATCTGTATCCAGTAAATCCTGTGCAATCATACTTAATTTTCAATACACATGCTATCTCTGATTATTCTCTAAATACACTATCTCCGACCATGTCTTTAAGAAGCATGCTCTCTCATGACATGATACATGTGCAATACTTCCTGAACAGTTCAAACATGTGCCTTGGTTTTTTTCTTTCAGAGAAGTAATTTCCTGATGTCTGCATGTGATGAGTTCTCAGACTTCAATGCATTACACATCTACACTCTCAGATGATTAAACATGGGCTATCAAATCCTATTTAGGGAGGATATATTCTAATCATGTTTCATTAACTGTCACAAATGTTTTATTATGTAATGGATGCTGCACACTCTGACTGTTATTAAAGCTGGTCTGTCTTGTAGTCCCCTCTACCTCTCACTTACAACATTTACATTTAAACCACTGATATTACTGTTTGAATTAAATGGAATGTTTTTGCACTAGCAAAAACAGATGTCTCCCCCCCCCCCCCCCCGCCCCCTTTGCGTAAAGGTTATATCAATGAAGACAAGGTGAGAGATCTTACTCTGTGAGGTCACCAGGTTTCAAATTCATCAAAGATTTTGGTAGGAACAATCAGTGTTTAAAATTTGGGAGGAAAATATCCAACCCTTCAAAAGTTATCGCGTTCACAAGACAATAACTATAATTTGGCTGATCTGACCTTGAAGATATTGGTCAAGGTCACCAGCTTTTGAACTTGTTCGAGAACTTTGTAGGAACATAAGATATCCTTCAAAACATTAACATTTTGGCAGATTTGACCCTGAAGATGAAGGTCAAGGTCACCCAGTAACAAAATCTTCTGAGATTTTGGTGGGAACCATCAGTGTTTTAAGATTCAGAGAAAAATATGCCCTTCAAAAGTTAGCACGTTCACAAGATATACTACAGACGACGACTGATGATGATGGCACTGAAAACAACATGTCTCCCCTGGATCGGGGAGACATTATTAGGTGTTACTAACCTAATCATACTTATTTCTCAACATGTATCCTACATCTAACATCCGCTCTGCCAATCATGCCGCATTAAGCATGACACCTTTCTTGTATTCATCCTCCTCTCTGAACCAGACACACTCTCTATAATCTTGTCTGGCCACATTTTCTCTCTACAGACCTAGATGTTATATCTTGTAAAATGTAGTTAGCATCAACTGGTAAGCTAGTCAGTGGACATTTAGTGTACATTGAAATCTATCTAAAAATATGTAAGAATTTGTAATAATTCTGTATTATCCCACACTATTAGTTCATTTAGGCTTAATACAAAGGTTTCCGGAGCAAAACCATCTCAACACACAAAATTCCTGTCTCTACCTATTTTACACATTGTTGTGGTTTTGTGTGTGAGTACACAAAGTCCACAAGTGTCTGTGTACCATAAAAAGTCTGCCTGACCAGAGTTCCAATCTTTAGCATGCAACTCCAAAACAAAGACAAAAAACATTAAGGATGAGTCACAGGAGAAACACCAACTGTAAGCTTGATAAATCTTGATTTATGAAGTTGGCCAGTATGGCTACAAGTTGAAAAGTGTGCTTTGTTTATGTTTTGCACCACTGATTGTGCCTTGTACAAGTTTAATCTCTACTTGTGTACAGGAGTAGAAGGAAAAATTGGCTGATATCAAAATACTGGATTGAGAAAAATTGCTATCCTTGTATACTTGAAAAACATACTTATATGTGAAAAGGTCCCTTTATTATTCTCAAGAGAGAAAAACTGGGTTATTGGCCTTTTGAAATATTCAGGATTTTTTTTTTAAATTAAAAATTATTTATTATTTTACATCTTAAGATCTCTTTTCTCTCTCATCAGGAAGAACATGTTTAAGGTTTTATAGTTCTGCTTAACCATTACGTAATATAGTCATGAAGTCTATCTATTTTGCAATGCCATATTATCCTTCCTTTCCAAAAATAAATATAAACATATATATATTTATATATATACATATATATTGGCCTCTTCAGCTCACGGCTCATTAGAATTGGGCGTATAATGGACACCAATACACATATAAAAATAAACTACACTGTGGAGACTTTGGAGAAACTTTAAAGTATGAGAGCACTATTTGCAAATTAGGGGCTATGAGGGTGTTAGTAATTTTTGTTGTATTCATACAGAGAATAAAGACTTCATCAAAGATATTAACACACCTTGAGATTCTTAGACTCTGAGAATGTTAATGCAATCTTTCAAAAAGAAAAAAAAATTTGTTTGTGAGATGTTGCAAAATAGACCTACATAAATGCACATAACAGTGACAAATTTTTGAGCAAATGAATGATTAATATAAGCTGATATCAACTCTATTGCATTCTACTGACTTTTTTTTTTTACAAAAATATATATTTTCCTTCATTTTTATATTTTCCTATGAGATAACACAGGTGGGGCTAAAAAAATAATTTGACTGAATATCCAAGTTTAGGCAAATAACTGTGAAATGATAAGTAAAATATCTATAACCCATGACTACATTATAAAAAGGGACATATATACAAGCAGACACATATACACATACCGTAATATATATGTATATATTTTCATGATTAAAATAACTGTGGTTAATTTTGGTATTAATAATGCTAAAAACAAAGGGCCCATGGGTCACGTCACTCAGCTGAAGTTTGAAATTTTTGCAAATGGAAAATATGCAGAACATTCCATTGTAATGTTTCTCATATATAAGCATATGAGAAGCTAAGATGAAAGAGGCCCTTCTATTTGGTTATGGTAAAATTCTAAATATATGATTGCAAAACTAATACTTTGACAAGACTGTCATGAAGAGAAACAGTAAACGTTTTGTGATACTGTGATGCATATGAAAAATTTACAGATGGAGAGGCAAGTGGACAGAAGGGACTAATACCTTTATTTCATTTTCAAAGGAATAATGCATTTAAGTTTATGTTTTTTTTAGCATATCCTCTTCTTCCATTAATATTTTATCAGATTCATTTTTTTATTTACAAGTTTTATAAATTTGTAATAAAAAAATCTGAAAATATAAGTTAAAATATCAGAATTCTAAGTTACAATCATTATTTATCCAGAGTGTAGCTCATATCGGGTCATATTATGCATACACATATATTTCATTATCTTTAAATTACAAATGTTTAAACTGAATTTTAAAGGAAATAATGCTACAACATTCCTTGAATCACTATTAAAAAATTTTGCACATTGGAGTTTTCAGTTCATGCATAATTTTATTCACCGAAATAAAAGATTCAGTAAATTTGATAAAATGAAAACATCTTTTCAAATAAAGTATACACACTGTTGGTTGAATGAGAGACAAACAATATCATTATGCTAATTATTATCTCAGCTATAATTTATTACTGGAATTAATAGTCAATTTCACACCTGGTGAAGTTTTTACTCTTCTGAAGTAAGGAATTACTTATCTGATTAACATCCTAAATTTCATAGCAATATACCACTTTGTGGACACAATTCTGTGTGCACCTTAATCATTGTAACCCTGGTGGTAATATACAAAATATAAAATGTAGCATAGCCTAGAATAAGAATGAATCAAATACAGAAAATTATAATATTCATCTAGTTAATGCAACATCTGGGGGGGGGGAGTGCAGGGCAGAGGGGAAGCCTGCTAATAGTGGCTAAGCTGAGCCAAGGCAAGCTGCCTTGAGTGGGTTACATAACACAAGTGAAGGCTGTACTACTAGGTGGGCTACATGTAAACAACACTTGACATGGTGTATGAAAACTTGAATAAAAGCTACTCTTTTCAACTTTTCAATACATTCCTTTGAAATTTCAGATTTTAAAAGATTAAATCCTTATGTATATATGATGTGAAAATCGGATCAACAGTGCTTACAGGGAAATACGTACCGTTACCAAAATTGGACAAAATTTAAGGTATTGTTTTTTATTTTATGCTAATAACTGGAAAAATTTGCAAAATTCACATCTAATTTTGGGTAAACAAATGAATCTTGATTAAATAAAGTTATGTTCCTGAAAAAAAAGTCTCCAGCTTCAGCAATTCTCATTTTAAGTGAGTAAATATATTTTCTGATTTAAAAAAAATTGCATTATATTTGGGCCCATAACTTATGCAATACTGACCTAATTTTTGGTATGTTCATAGAAAATGTATGGAAGAATCTGTATACTAAAATGATCAAAAACAGATCATTGGTTTTGATATAATGCAGCCTTGAAGTGTAACAATGGTTTTTTTCATGGAAAACATAGGTTTTTCCTTAATATCTCAAAGGAACCAAGTCCTAGTGATCCAGTTTTTAGTATGGAAGGAGACTGTTGGGATATCTAACTGTATGCAAAATTTTGAGTTCGTAAGTCCAATGGTTTTAAAATGTGCCCTGTTAACGATGGATGACTTGATGGACGACGGACAAAGGACCAGGACTATAGCTCAGATGACTTATAGTCAGCTGAGCTAATAATAAATTCACCCATGGGTCACAGCAAAATCCTGTATTTATAAAGATCTTTTAAAATCTAGATAAGCTACAGGCACACAGGCACTTGATATGGCATCTTTATATTAAAGCATTTTAGGACTGCAGCTTTTTATGCATTAAGGAGAATGTAGGGCATCATTAACGGTATAATACAAGCCTCATCAGCATAGGCCAGTCAGCCATAGCCAGCCTCCAGCAGGTGACAGTCCATGCAGGGTGCATACGCTGGGCTGTATACTTACTGGACCGCTGTATGTGACTCCGTTCCATATCTTTCCCAGCTGTGATACATAATAAGCAAAGCTGCCAATCAAAGCTACCCTTACTTGTGATATCTAACTATTTTATAGGAACCAGGACTGCTCAAACCTTTCTTGTATCAGAGATCAAGCTTTGTGTTAAAGAAAGTAATTAAACATAATCCAGACAGTATAGATTAAACATTAATCTAAATGTTGTGTTTTCTTAAAATATACTGCCTATCTGCGACTCTCATAGGATTCAGAAATGAAATCTTTCCTTTCTTACAAGGTAAAGATGATAGAAATGGTAGTTTTGTGATGGGCTTTGAACACAAGGTTTAAAGATAGTTTTGATAAAGTTCAGTAAAACACATGGAAGTTGCCTTCAGTTACATTATTTGATCCCTATACTCATCCAACTTACACCCTACACATGACTGAAGTATACAAAGTTAACTGAGTCTAGTTACCAGGATCCTACTACAACTTAAAGATTCTTTTGGCAACATACAATGTAATTAATTAAGGTTTACACTGTTGAAGTTTAACAAATATTGACTTTGTTCAATTCAAAACAGTTGCAGAATAACACTGAAACAGCACAGTACCGCTGGAAATTGAACAAACCCAAATTAGGTTAAAATCTTTGAAAAACACAAAAATATTATCCACTAATTTCAACCAGTCTGGAAATTTTACAAGCAACGAGTTATGCAAATAATCTTATTCAGTTATAAACTGAGATTAAACTGAAACAGAAGCTGGTAATAGTGGACCATGAGTGCTAATAGGGACCAGATACCTGCAGTTCACACTACGACCAACTTGTATTTATAGAGATTATATAGGGATCATGCCTGTGATGACAAAATATGTGCTCTCTCCAAGATAATTAAAGAAGGAAAGCAGGATAAAGCAGTCAAGCTAGCGAGTGATAAAATGTCAAAATCTTGGCCTGGGTATTTTAGTAATGCCATATCAATCTAAATATTACTTTGCTGACTGACACTTTCTGGGACTTTTTTGGTAATATCTTATTAAATTTGACAGAAATCAGCCTATAATTTGCTTGTATCCCAATATAATTCAGGACTCTTCTTTATGCTTGGATCTACATGCAGTAGTGATACACATATGATATGATGATATGATATTCAAAATGTGCAGTCTTGAAGTCAGTGTGGTTTCTTGCTATATGCCTATTCAGGATTTAAGTAGACTTATACTGGTATCTGCTCTGTGTAATTGGGTTTTTATTAAATTTAATCAATGTCTGAGTATTAAGCAGCATATGTTTACCAACCTTGCCATCATCTTACCTTAGTGACTGGATTCTGTTTCTTCTTCTTTACTTTGAATTCAAAGTCTGGTCTCATGTGCTTCAGAATAAAAATAATTATAATCATCATTCTTTATTTAAAAATATGAATTCTTCATATATAACCTTAACTTAAGAACATATATTTTACCCCAAGCATGTAAGCCTCAGATCTGTTGTAAATCAAATTGCTTTAATTGTAAAACATAAATATGATTTTTTATTTTAAATAAGAATTCTTCAGATGAAAACATTTAATTTAAGAACATAAAATTCAAATTTTACAAAACAGTAAATTTAAAATTAGGAATTTTATTTTTTTTTAAAACTAAGTAAGGCTAAGGGCAGATAAATTAAGTGATCAAGGGTATGTTATTATCTCCTATCAGTAACTCTCTAACTTAAGCTGTATGTATGAATAACATAAGTTAAACATAAGGCTTAAGTCCTGGATCAGCCTTCACTACTTAATTTATAGGTGATGTCATAATGGTTACCAGGCTGACTCACAGATGCCCCTTTACTCAGTTTCAAGATTTGACTAAGGCCACTTTATTTGGACAGCCCGAAGAGTCAAATGATTTAACTGACCTCCTCCATCTCAAAGTTAGCCACATCCCAATCATACTGTATTGTAGCCTGCTGACGCTTCCAGAACTCCAAGAAGAAGGTTGCTGCAAAGAAAATAAGAGACAATCAGCATGATCTATAATAAGACAGACAATTAATTCAAGCTCATACCAACAGAACCTTAATTTTAAACAATTGATAATTTTTGCAAAAAGTAGAGATCTTGAAAATTCAATCGTGCTTGTTCTGCCCTTTATGCAGTGAAGTAAAATTCATTTCCTTATATAAATCTGAACTTGAATATACACAGGAATATAGTATTTGTTATATAGGTTAAATATGACACACTATAAAATAAATCATGTTTCAATATATGTTAGTAAACACTACTAGTTCATGTCTATTACAATGGAAAATAGGCAGACTGGTCCAAGACAACAAAATATTTATTACCTTTGATATACCTGAAATGCAATATTTTGCATAAATCAGAATAAATAATTACCCCACAGAGCCATGAAACCAGCAAAGAACACAGTGGCTGGGTTGTCAAAGATATAAGTGGCCCGGGCAAAGACACAGCTTGAATATAACTTCCAGTAATTACATCGCTGGTCACACAGAGGACACATTGTGGTGTTCCCCATCCCGGACTTGTCACAGATCTCCTCACTGTAATAAAAGTTTATAAATTTCATTAAATTTACTTGCAAAATATCTATATTCTACTATTTCGCTTATAGATGATTGTGCTAAATATGAATAAGTAAGGTCAATATATACTGTAAATGGTTTTTTCTGAACATAATTATTAGCATTACACTTGACTCATTTACATAATAATCTACCATACTGTTAATATAATAATGGATATGCTCTGTGTATACTTATGTATGGTAAGATCTCGAAAATGGGACCTGAATGAAACATTGCAAAAACTGAAAATTGTGAAAAATGTCCCTGCCAATAAGAAGCCATCCATGGTATTTAAATACAATATTTAATTGCAGTATCTAATTACAGTATTTATTACAGTATTTATTAACAGTATTGAATCAGTATTTAATTACAGCTTTTAAATACAGTTTTTAATTACAGTATTTCATTACAGTAATTTATAACAATATCAAATGAACCAACTGATATATCATATTATAATGTAAAGCATTATACTGTATGCATAACCATATGGTGAATGTTGTTACCTGGGAGCATTGCTGAATAGTGTGAAACAGCCATAGAGAAAACAGATGAGGCCAACAATGGAAGCAGGTATCAGCATCTGGGTGTAAAATCCCAGCCACGCAAAGTAGATACCAATCTTCTCTCCAAAGTACTTCCTGTAGGTAAGAAAATCATTAATTCAAACAACATATTATATACAGACAACCCTGCCTAAATGGACACTGCTGGCTCTGGGCACATATTTTTATACAAAGAATGGTCATGTTGTATTTTATTATACCATGAAAAATGACCCATACGTCTACATATGTCCATATACCCTATATTTATACAGTAATCTAGGACTCTGACCTGATTTGATCTAAGGGTTGGTAGCAATACCATCTTCCGGGCCTGGCCCATGTCTCATACAGCATCTGAAATGCAGAAACTAATAATGTGAAACATCATATCAATGAGAGAAAATGTTCAATCTGTAAAGATATAACACTAAAGGGAAGATCAAATAAGCAGTACCCAATTAACCCCACAAACCTCAGTCAATCCATGCAGGCAACTTGCCATATAGCTGCAGTAAATTGATTTGGACTGTAAAGGTCTGTAGTTACAGCCCCACTCTGCCTAAATTCCAAGATGCCTGCCCCCTGCCCATTCAGAAAGGTCTGAAATTCAGTAGTGCAGTTCCGTTCCAAAGTCTTACACTTCAGTCAATATTTAACAGCAATTGCTCAACTGGTTCCTGAGGTAAAGCATGTATTGGATATATTATGGGTGTGAAATTCGATGGTGCACATCCTCCCCTTAAGTAGCAATCTTCAGTCAAATTTAATCCCAACTGCTCAAACAATGCCTGAGATATATAGTGAAAATTAATTCTAAGATGAAGGACAATTTGGATTTCTGAATGTTCTGTAATTCCACCACACACATCCTCCAACTGGCACATCATCAGTATCATCAGTAAAAGTTCAAAGAAGCTAGTTCAGAATTTCTTCAGACAATGCACACAGAAGTACATGATGGACAGCTAGACAGACAGACAATCTGACTGTTATCATTAGCTATCATGGACTGTGCTTGTTAAAGACACAAACTGATAAAGCCTGTCCACTGAAGGTTACTTATGTGGTCATTTAGTAGTCACATTAATTTTAAAATAACTCAATTGATAAGTACAATCACCTAAAACAAAATAATAAAAAATCACATGGTTAAAATAATTTGAAAGTACTTACATGTCTTTCATTGAGCATTCCTCTGGTCAGCACAGATTCTGTACTCTTATATTTACCCTGAAAAAGAATAATAACCAGTAGAAATATGTGGAAAATGTAATCAAAAGAAAGCGGCCTACAGTTTGGCAAAAGAAACTAATAGGTTTTTATGATATAACAGCATTATGAACCTTTTGTTTGAATATTTCAAGAATCAACTGCAATATTAAAACAATATAGAATTTTGGCCTATGAACCAGTGTAATCCATGATTTTGTAGATAATCAGCAAAACTGATTTTACATATATTTTACACATACTTATTATGACTACTTCAACTCTTTCCACACTTACAGATACTTATAAAATTGTTTAACAAATAAAGCTGCTTCACTATATATGTCCTTAATACTCTTGTGATAAGATGAAAACATGGGGCCTGTCATTCATGGTACCAAGATGAAATTTGCCTAGGACAGAAAAATATGAAATCCTGTCACACTGAAAAGAGGTTACTGTTTTTTATATTGTTGCACTTAAAATTGTAAATCCCAATGCTACAGCCATTTGACAAAATTATGAATAAATCTGTTTTAAATATACTTATTAAATTGCCTTAACTCTTTACATCACGTCCCTATCATTTATCTATCAATTACCTCATGCAATGGGAAAGCTGCAGTGTAGGCTCCTTGTTTTAACAGTCTGTCAATTCCTGTAAAAAACACAACACTTAAATGAAGAATTCACTGCAGCTAATTCAGTCACTCATAGGTTATTGTGACGCTTATTCACTCACACTTCTGGTTAGTATAAAAGTGTAAAATGGCACATAAACAGTTTATTTCTTATACAGTCACTGATAGCATTTCAAATTTACCACTCACAGATGCAACTGAAGAATCACAATTAAAATAAGTATATTGAAGAATAACAAAGGTAAGAAAGGGTATACATCTGATTGTTTAATCATGAAAGAAAAAATCATGAAAAATTGCTGAAATCAGGTAAATTCCTCATTATACAGGCAAATGTTGGAAGAGTAACAAAACATTTGTTTGTGCTTGTAACATAAGTGTTGGCAAAGTGTTTCCAAACATTGAGGACATCATATAATATTGGAACACACACTTGGGTCAATTCTCTCATTAACTGGTTCTGCCATTTTACATTTGGCATTAGTCATGTATGTTACTTTCAAACAGATTACCCTTAATTGGGCATATCTGGCATAAGAGACAATTATATACTCAATGGACAGGTATATTTAGTATAGGTATAGAAAAGATATATGCGTATATGCGAATACATATTAGCAGAGATGCAAACTTTACCAATCTGATTTGAGTATGGTATGTAACATCATTACAAAAAGTAAATAACTGGTGATAGAAGAACATGTAAGTAGTCCAGATCTTTGTGGAGGAGATGGTCTGGTCATTTGTTTAATTATCTAATTATTTCTTGGAAAGGTCCTCTCTGTATTGTAGGGATCAGCCTTTCATGATTTGGACTTCCTCTAATTGACACAAAATATCTTCTGCTTTCTCCAAAAACACCACTGGATCTGGGTCATCAAAAATATAGTATTTTGGAGTGAATTTTCAAATTCCTTAATTTAATGAAATTCAATTAATATTATGCAAAGGTGATGTTAACCTTGAATCTGTATTGGTTAAATTCAAGTTTGTAACAGTAAATCCTAAGAAAACGAATATTTTCCATTTTAGCTGAAGTAAAATCAAGGATATTCTACCATTTTAACTGTACTGGAAGGTGAAAATAATAACAAATATATGGTTACAGTTGATCAAAACATACGTCACCAGGAGTAAAGTATGTTTCCATTGCATTCTTTAGGAGAAGCGGGAACATTTTCAAAGCTCCAAACAGTTTTTTTCAAATATGGAATGAAAATATTTATTCATGCTATAATACAATTGGTAAATAAATAACAGTGCCTTAAAATCATCATAACACACCTGAATAACCTTGCTGCGAATTTTGCCTCAAAAACAAATTCAACAAGCAGCAGGAGGGGTGTGTGAAATCATATAATGAAGGCGGTCAAATGGCAAGCTCTGGTAAGCATGGATGCTCATAATGACTATGTATTGAATACAAGATATCTTAAGCTATGTTACACATTTGCACAAATGTACTGACATCTTGGACCTTCTGGTTCACATACCAAGGGCAGATTTAGAGGGAAGAAAATCCCCTCTTTTTAAACCTAAAAGGTCTGAGACACCGGAAAATATATGCTGTATACTGATCAGCATTGTAAGATTTCCATTTTGAACTGTTTTCTATTTATTACTTCTGTAAACTAGAGTTATCTTATGCATGGGGCCTTCTTATATATGCATAAATATGGTATTTATAAAGTTTGCAAGCACACTTGTTTACAATGTTGGGGTAATAAAATTCCCTTTTCAAAGATCCTGTTCAGCCCCTGTGCACCCAAGTCTGACAGTGACCAGTGTAGGCCATGGGACACACAGCAACAGCAATTGATCACTTTGGTCTTTTCTAAATAAACTTTGTAACAAATGATACATTCTTATCCATACAGGGGTCATAATAACACCTTTCTGCCTGTCTCAGACAGGCAACACATGCACAGAAAGGCATTTTTCATTTTGTATCGATCCAGTGGAAAGGTGACGAAAAAAACACAAGAACGGATTATTCTTTCACACAATGATAACTGGGAAACCTCCAACTACCCTTCTACCTTGTGCTATTGGGGTTTTGCAGCACTTATGAAATCATAGAACTCTGTGATTTGCATAATTGTACAGCAGCACAGCAAAGTAAGAGAGCTGAGTATCAGTCTTAATCCCAGCCCTATTCTTACTTTGTAATGAAATACGTTATTGACCAATTTGTGATTTTATTTTGGCTTATATTCAATAACAGCTTACATAACAAAAGATAGCCAGCTGTAGTCATTCGGATGCTAAACAATAACAACAGAGGTTAACCATTCCACAGATATGTCATAACAGAAGTGACTGATTGGAAGTTTGATATGATGATAGGATGCATATATAGTGGAGCCGAAATGCAAGTCTAGATTTTTGCCTTTCTCAAGGAAAGGTGAACATTTCAATGTATTACAATCCCTGATAACCCCATGGTTTAACTGAAGTGAGATGCCACAGACAGCACACAAGTGGACAATATCCTTCATCCAGTAATTATTCTTTCTAAATGAAATCAATTATTCTATGGAATTAGGAAGTAGGTGGTGCCACCTGTCTGGTCTACCAGAAAACTCTCAAATATGGATGGACTTTGCCAATATCAGACCAATTGCACTGAACCACTCCTGAGATATAAGCCCTCACCGAAAGCAATGTTTGGATAGACGCCATTCAAAAACGATTGCAGATGGTGGCAGCAGTCTTAAGTACGAGATGGGGGTATCAAGATCTATGGACATGCACAATTTCGGCTAATACATTGAACCAACCACTTAGACAAACATGAGGGCAAATGCATAGATGGACGCCACACAATAACCATTGTAGGTGGCACCACTGGTCTTGAGTGTGAGCTGTTATCTAAAAGATACCGGACTCATACTGTACAAAAAGCACTGCAGGTGGCGCCACCAGTCTTTGTTACACACAACTGCATAAGTGAATGAAAACCTATGCTGGGTTTCAGAAAGATCAATCAAGGGGTCTCAGAGGAGATCTTAGGAAACGAGTGTAGCGATGGTGGCGGAGGAACCCGGTCAAAAGCATAGTGTCCGAACATCTTTGTTTTGGCGGATACAAATATATTGTGGCAGAACAGTATGGTTATGCATTGATGTCCACAGGGACCACTGTGTGTTTGACACTAATACAGCACAAAAGCTTGCAAACACGTTTTGCTCAATTTGATGGACAATGTGCCTAAATTGGTACCTCAGATCAGCATGTTGGATTGCTGAGTGTCCACACCTTACCAGTATTAGTAGCATAAACCTTGCTGTTATACAATTTACTAAATAAAAAATAACATAAAATAAAAAACAAAAAATAAAGAAAAACAAAGAATAAGAAGGGATTACCGCCTCTTCGTGCTGAAATAAAGTGAAATTACTCATAACACAGTTGAAGAAAACATTCAAACTAAACATTTGTTTTAAATAGTGGATTATGCATACAATAACTGCCTTGTGTTGGGGACCATATTTGTATTTTATTTTGTTACAAAGGGAACCATTGAAATGTAAACCATAACCATATAACAACACTGCACAACAATGACAAAGGGATGAAATGGTTTAGACCTAGGTTTGAGGCAGCAACAGGGTCACAGCACAAGGAAGAATGCTTGTCTCATCATTGTTTCATAAAAAATTGTATGACTTCTGCTCTTGTGAAAGCTGCTCATGTGAATTAATGCGCAAAATGTTTTGGAACTTATTCTTCTGCATTAGCAAAATGTTTTAAAACCATTTTGTGTGTAAGAGGGGTAAGTGCTACAGATGCTTCATGACTAATAATTATGGGATATATGTGGCAGTATGAATATAAAACTTACTCCCAAATATATGTTGGTGGGGGGAGGGAGGATTTAGTTTATCTTTTAGCCATGGGTCAACTTGCCTTTTAAACCCATATTAGGATACAGTTTTGGAACAAATTTTGTTTTCAATGTTTATAAAAATCTAAATTTGATATCCTCTTTAATGTCAGACTGGGTAATCATGCTCATGTCAGCCATGCCAGTTTTTTATTCACCATTAATAAAACCGTGTGACTGATAACCCAGTTAACATAAAGATGATATGGAGGAATGTTGTTCATTTTAGAAAGTCTTCATGATGAATATACACAACAAAAGCTAAAACTGATGAGTATTCATAACCCTTGGATGTTTATTTAATGCTGTTTTTCAGTGACTCACCTTTTTTATAATAAGTTTGTGGCGAAACCTATTGAATATGCATGAAGGTAACCATACAATAAGAATAATATATTATTTTTAATACACTAATAATAATTCACAAGTCATAACCTGTTGTTAAGGCAGAGGTTCTATAGAAATATCTTCAATTGAATGCTCTGACACCGGTTGACCTTTGGGCTTAGCCTTAACCATGAGGCCACGTCTTGCCTCTGCTTACCTATTTTCGATTCATCCAGTTCGTCGTATCTGGCACGCATGAGGAGCTCATGGACACACAGACTCCTCTGAGCGTTGGTGAAGAACGTCTCCTTATCCTTGATGATGAACCTGGTAGAGGCAGGTATATATATATATAAAAAAATGGCCAAATATACATACATTAATTATACGTTTATACAGGTAATGTATAATATTCTAAGGCTTACTATCAGGAGGATATATTGGAATAATTAAGCAGCCAGTCTATTGTCTTCTTACAAGAATGTTGAATGTGATCCCATTTCATGTCACATAATACCTAAATGTTATAAATATTAAATCATAAACTCTTCTAAATATTACTGTGCTTTCATTTAACTACCCACATATCTTAATTTATCCTATTTAAAAATAATGTTATACTATTTATTTAATACTTTCAGGATAAATACAGGCATCTGACTGGACAAAACTGATCCACAGAAAGAAGCCATGGCACTGGTAAAAATGCAGTACCCACAAAGTTCAAATTTGTCACTCCAGCTTCTTAAAAAAATAAATTAAATTCCTACTTAACCTAAACTACACTTCACTAAAGCAAAGTGCTGTCGTAAACAAGGTCAGTAGTCTATGAGAATAATTTGTAGCCATTGTGTTTGCAAGTTAAGTCTGACAGTCAATGTAATAATATTTTCATGTTTAACTCAACAGCTGAAAGAGGAAGAATTGACAAAAACCACCAAATTTTCATTGAGCTTCAGATGCATGAATATTAGGCTAAACCTATCATGCATTTTTACCAAGATCATGACCAATAAATATCAAAGTATTGTCTTATCCATGCCTAGTACAGCAAAACTACATAAAAATACAGGCCAAATAACACACATCTAGAATCCTACATGAACACATAGTAAATACTGTCAACCTGTCTTTACTTTAAAGTGAGGCTGAATAGATTGGTATTTACTATAACTAGATCTGCGTTTAGTTTGTATGTTATCCTGCAAGTTTAAGCATGCAATTTCAGGCAAGAGTTAAGTTAAGACCATCTGCATATCAAATACTACATTTGTGTTTTTTTATGAACAGAATTAATTTAAGAAATAATATGACCTCTGTGAGAAATATTTGATATTTTATAAACCAGTCTTCTCTTTTCTTTAACACTGTTATTGTTACCAGTATATTACATGATAAATGATTTACTCTGCTGAGAATATGTCAGAGATGCATAAACTGTCCAGACATTATATGATTTTCTTTAATATCTCCTTAAAATCACGGTTTAAAAACATGACTCCAATGGACATGCTGCCATTATACTGAGTACTGACTGAGCATTTTAAAGATGGTCATGAATATCTAACACCGCTAACCCTCAAAATAGAACAGAAACTGTTTTACAAAGTCACAGCGCAGGTCACATTAAAACCCATGCTCATATGCATATTGGTGTGAACAAAATCACTCATATGATTTTACAACTGTAAAGCCCCCTTGTCCTTCAGTACATGCATGAAAATAACCATAAGAGGCATTTTTTTATGCAAATCATTAGTCCAAACTGAGGGATTCCTTCATAAAGTGAAGACTTTTAGCATCTTATAGGGGGAAGGTTGGCTAAGGCTGGTTTTCCATGTACGCTGAAATTTCATTGCACTTGAAATCAACAAGATGAAAACCTTGCTGAATATATTTTCAATGTGCACTTTTCCGCTCACTGAATGCAGGGTGCTGTTTACTGTTTTTACTGTAATGAGCAAAAAAGTGAGCAGAAAAATCAAACAGGAATAGACCTTTTTTCATCACGATGAGAAATGTACGTGGATTGCTACAACTTTCTGAACTGTCTCAACTTTTCTAGGCGTTGAAAAGTGCTCAGTAAGCATACATGGAAAATGGGTCTAAATCTGCTGGCTTGATGTACTAAATATAAATTTATTATATATATACTATTTAATTATGTAAGAAGGGAAAAAATAGTTGTGGATCTAAGTTTTTATGAAAGGATACATTTCACAAACAAAATGTGTAGATGTAAAAAATAAATCCCATGAACTCTGCACAATATTCCTGTTAAATTATGCGTACCAGTGTTATTCTTAGCAAGGTCTACCCATGCAACATTAAAAAATAAGAATGAAACGCTTAACACTCTAAAAAGTATTAACACCTTATCATATTTTCAAACATGTCAATGAGCCCTTATATTAGATCCTAATATTCAATCATATTTGAATATTTAAAAAATAAATTGACAGCATAAATTTGAAATATGTTCAGCTTGTTATTCAAATCCTGAAAATTTATTTTCTTGAAAAAATTGTTCAACAGTCTGAACAAAACTTGAACTTAAGATTGAAATTTAATATTAATCTTGTTTATTCAACCTATGAGTTGTCACATAAACAGCCTCAGGCTGCCACATCACCTATGGCACAGGCTACACCTGATGTAAACAGCAGTTATTTTTATGTCATAACCTTCTATAAATTTTGATTAAAGCTACAATTTTTCACAATTCCTTTTAAATTTTAAGACCTTCAAAGCTTAAATCCATATATGTGCATCCTATGAAATTAAATCAACAGTGCTAACAGGCAATAACGTGCAACTGAGGGGAACCTGGCTGAGCTGGGCAAATCCAGCCAGGAGTCAGGTGAGTATATAATAGGCCAGGGCTGCAGCTCTCTCTCCCTCTCTCTAAATACCACTGTACCGGGCTGGCCTGATGTAAACAATACTTGACATGGTGGTTGAAAACTTGAATAAAAGCTACAGTTTTTAACCCCAATTGTTTTCAAATTGCAGATTATAATAGATTTAATCCTTATGTGTACAAGGTGTGAAAGTTAAAGTAAGAGTGCTCATAGAGGTGAGGGCTGATCAAATACTGCAGACCATTATAAAAACTTGACTAAATTTTTCATATGATTTTTGGTTTACACTTATAACTTTAAATATAGATATATGCTTGATTTGAGCCTCACTGGATTGAAAAATTATCATGTTAAGTGAGTAAATATATTCCCTTATTTCTTTACAAAGTGCACTATGTTTGGGCCCGTTACAATACAGATTTACACTAGATGTGTCGGAACGACACGAATGCCCCCGCCTGGGGCAAATTAGAAACATTTGTTAAATTTTGTAAAATTTTTTAAGTTCAGGAAGTGTTGTATGGTCAAAAGTAGGTCAACAAGGGCAAAATGCAAACTCGATCTGTAAAGGGTCATTATCAAGCAACAAAGTCCGTATATGTGCATTTTTCATGAAAATTTCTGTCTTTCATGAAATTTTCTATGTTCAGGATCTGTCATATGGTGAAAAATAGGTTAACTGGGACGAAACGTGAACTCGATCTGTAAGTGGTCATTATGCGCCTACAGACCAAACATTAGGCCAGTATCTGTAAGCATTGCATTGCGAAACTAGAATATTAGCAAAAGTTGATAATGATTTATAAATTTAAATTGGAGAGGTATATACCATGTTTCATAACAATCCACCAAATGCTTCCTGAGAAATAAGCTCCTAAGTTTTTTTCTATACTAAGCTCTGTGACCTTGAAAAGTAGGTCAAGATCACCCATCTTTGAACTTGACCAAGATTTTGTAAATATAATGCAATAGCACTGAAGAAATGAAGTTCCTGTGTTGTATACCTTCGGAGATATCCTGCACAAAAGGCCAAAATTGAAAAAAATCCGATAAAATTTCATTAAAAAATCAGAAATTGCAGGTGGCACCACCAAAATTGTGCAGCACATACAGACCATCAGTCCCAATGATCATAGTAAGTTTTGTGAAAATCCACACAATGGTTCCTGAGATATAAACTTCTGAGTGTTTTTCTATAATCAGCTCATAAATGTAGAAAAATGGGTCAAGGTCACCCATCTTCGAACTTGACCGAGATTTTATCGATTAACATCTTCACTGATAAAATAAAAAATCCAACAGTGAATCCTTTTAGAGATATCCCCCTCACAAGGTAAAAGTTAACAGACGCGGAACAGACGGACGGACGGGACAGACACTGGACAGACAGATGGACAGACGGACAGCTTGGGTGACGACAATAGCCCATCAGCCTATGAGCTGAGGGCTAAAAACGGCTGTACATGTGTATTTGTCATGAAAATTTCTATTTTTCATGAATTTTTCTAAGTTTAGGAGACGTAAAACGGTCAAAAGTAGGTCAAGGGGGAGGAAACGTGAACTCGATCTGTAACTGGTCATTATCTGCCCACACACCAAAAATCAGGCCAATATCTGTAGGCATTGCAAAAAAAAGGTCTGTACGTGTGTATTGTCATGAAAATTTATATTTTTCATGAAATTTTCTAAGTTTAGGAGCCGTAAAACGGTCAAAAGTGAGTTAACCGGGACGAAACGCAAACTCGATCTGAAACTGGTCATTATCTGCCCACACACCAAAAATCAGGCCAATATCTGCAGGCATTGCGAAAAAAGTCCGTACATGTGTATTTGTCATGAAAATTTCTATTTTTCATGAAATTTTCTAAGTTTAGGAGCCGTAAAACGGTCAAAAGTAGGTCAACCGGGACGAAATGCGAACTAGATCTGTAACTGGTCATTATCTGCCCACACACCAAAAATCAGGCCAATATCTGCAGGCATTGCAAAAAAAAGTCCATACATGTGTATTTGTCATGAAAATTTCTATTTTTCATGAAATTTTCTAAGTTTAGGAGCCGTAAAACGGTCAAAAGTAGGTCAACCGGGACGAACGGCGAACTCGATCTGTAACTGGTCATTATCTGCAAACACACCAAAAATCAGGCCAATATCTGCAGGCATTGCGAAAAAAAGTCCGTACATGTGTATTTGTCATGAAAATTTCTATTTTTCATGAAATTTTCTAAGTTTAGGAGCCGTAAAACGGTCAAAAGAAGGTAAACCGGGACGAAACGCGAACTCGATCTGTAACTGGTCATTATCTGCCCGCACACCAAAAATCAGGCCAATATCTGCAGGCATTGCAAAAAAAAAGTCCATACATGTGTATTTGTCATGAAAATTTCTATTTTTCATGAAATTTTCTAAGTTTAGGAGCCGTAAAACGGTCAAAAGTAGGTTAACCGGGACGAACGGCGAACTCGATCTGTAACTGGTCATTATCTGCCCACACACCAAAAATCAGGCCAATATCTGCAGGCATTGCGAAAAAAAGTCCGTACATGTGTATTTGTCATGAAAATTTCTATTTTTCATGAAATTTTCTAAGTTTAGGAGCCGTAAAACGGTCAAAAGAAGGTAAACCGGGACGAAACGCGAACTCGATCTGTAACTGGTCATTATCTGCCCGCACACCAAAAATCAGGCCAATATCTGCAGGCATTGCAAAAAAAAAGTCCATACATGTGTATTTGTCATGAAAATTTCTATTTTTCATGAAATTTTCTAAGTTTAGGAGCCGTAAAACGGTCAAAAGTAGGTTAACCGGGACGAACGGCGAACTCGATCTGTAACTGGTCATTATCTGCCCACACACCAAAAATCAGGCCAATATCTGCAGGCATTGCGAAAAAAAGTCCGTACATGTGTATTTGTCATGAAAATTTCTATTTTTCATGAAATTTTCTAAGTTTAGGAGCCGTAAAACGGTCAAAAGTAGGTTAACCGGGACGAACGGCGAACTCGATCTGTAACTGGTCATTATCTGCCCACACACCAAAAATCAGGCCAATATCTGCAGGCATTGCGAAAAAAAGTCCGTACATGTGTATTTGTCATGAAAATTTCTATTTTTCATGAAATTTTCTAAGTTTAGGAGCCGTAAAACGGTCAAAAGTAGGTAAACCGGGACGAAACGCAACTCAATCTGTAACTGGTCATTATCTTCCCACACACCAAAAATCAGGCCAATATCTGCAGGCATTGCGAAAAAAAGTCCGTACAACTGTTTGATTTCGGAATGACGGAATGACGGACATGGGTAAAACTATAGGCCCCGGCCACTTTGTGGCGGGGGCATAACAATATTGAACTATTTTTGGAATGTACATAGGTAATAAATGCACTAATGGTTGTATCATATATAAATAGATGAACCCCACTGGTTTTCATAGTTGGCAGTTTTGAAGTGTAACAATAAGATTTGACTTGAAAACATAGGTTTACCTTAATATCTGGAAGGAACGAAGTTGCAGTGACCCAGTTTCAGGTTTTTTAGGGGAACCTAGAGACATCTAACTCTGTGTTGAATTTAGGATTCATGGGTTTAGAGATTTCAAAACATGCCCTGTTAACAGAGGGATGCCCAGACAGATGGACAGCATGACTGCTGGACAGATGATGGACACAGGACCATTGCTTTAGCTCACATGAATTATAGCCAGCTGAGCTAAAAATAAGGAGAGGAGTTAAATGCATCGCCCATGTTTTTTTTTATCATTTGAATATATAGAAACAGAATTGTAATCTTCTAATCAATAATCAATCAACAACCAAAGGAACAGAGCTTAAGCTATATCAATACTAGAACCAGTATAGCATGCTCTTTCAGAGTTACAGCTGTAAACTATAAAACAATTATGTATTCTTAATGCAGCACTGCTACAAAATGTATTGCTGGAAAAAGATTTGATCTGGAGAATTCCATATTTATATGGATTAAAGTATGAGAATGAAATAAAGCCTTCAAGAATGTTGCTGTGCTTTGAAGATATAAATTTAATGCTTGAACTGTGTTATTTATAGAGGAATCACATTTTGTCAGACATGTCAACTACTAAGTTGTTTTGTGCAGGTAAAAATGTCTGGTGGTTATATATATATATATATATATATATATATATATATATATATATATATATATATATATATATATATATATATAAACATTTTAAAAGCTTTCTCTTGATAATAATGCTGAATACAAGAACATGCAGGATCTTATAATACAGCCATATAAGCCTCAGTATCTAATGTCGGTTTGCCCTGCGTGAATACATGTCAATATATCTCTTGATGGAAATATCTCATTTTTAAAATATCTGTCATACAGAGGTGAGAAATATAAATATTCATAAATGTTTAATTTGATACACAAAAAATAAACTGCTGCTTTAAAACAAACTTACTCATAGTATGTATTATAATATTAAACAGTAAAAAAATCTATAAACCTAACATAATGATATAAACCATATAGAAATTTCATATAAATTTTACAGAAAAATACTCTAGTTCATCATATCAAGTTACACTACTTTAGACATCTTACATACAGGTAATGCTATAATTTATATTCGGCCACCTACACATTAGTAAGTAAACTGTCCTAACTTTCCCTCTAACTTTCCCTTTTCTCCCTCGACAAAAACTGGTAGAGAACCTCCAATATTGTTACATTGACTCTTCTTTTCCCTTTTCCCCATTCAAGTTAAATAACATTTTCCCTTGAATCGAGTACTTTTACTTGGTTCAGATGGCAGGTTGGGTACCTTGTAACATATTGCCTTCAATCCACATCAAATCTTATTTCATATTTGCTAATGATTTGGGAGAATTTCCCCTTCTAAGTATCTGATGCAGTGAACAACCTTACTGGTATTTTATTGACCATTAATGCAAGAATCTCTGAACTTTCAGTAAGCTATTTATACTGCAAAGGAAAACAATATGAGTAAAGGGGGAACAACACCACATTATCATCTGTAACAACCAGCAGTTGGAGACATGGGCACAACAAGTACTCCCCAGAAAGGTATAAATCTAAATGATAAAATATACATACTCTTTAAGTTATGTGGGACATTTGAGGGGCTAACAAACAAACACACTAAGACACATCTGAACATGCTGTCTGAACTCCATGCAACTCACTAAGGTCACACTAGCATTCAGTTAGTTCCTTATTTCTTTGATTGGTAGTTGAACAAAAGCATGACTTATCAAGTTACTGTAAAGTACTAGACAAAACTCTGCACTTCCTGGCTGGTGAAACCCAAAAGATATTATCTGAGCAGTGACCAATAAATTATTCCAATTATCTAACTGGCTAGAGCGCCAAGTCTCCTGATTGGCTCGAGCAAAACTATCATCAATGAACTGACCAATCAGAATAAAACATTCTTCTGATTGGCTTAAAGCACCAGCTGTGCCTGTCTCTTATCTGGCTAAGTACTGTCCTTTCTGATAGGTAAGTTCTCAATGATATTATTTAAGATATTTATAATCTACCAGTCAGATTAAAACAACCTTTTGATTGGCTGCTGCACTGTAGCAGGATTGTGATTTGTGCTTGTTGATTGGCCAGCTCTCAATAATATATATATACATGTCCAATCAATTTGCTCATTTCTGTTACTCCAACATGTATCATCTTTTCTTAACACACCATGAATATTTTAATTCTAATACAGGTACAGCTTACAATATATCTTTCCTAACAGGGACCTATAACATTACCATACAGGTTATCTAAATATAATGTATCACAATTAATTATGTATGCACCATATATGTAGCACAAGGTACAGTGGAGATAATTATATGTAGCACACAGGATATGAAGTAACGTGCTTTAGAATGGAAAGAAGACATGCAACTGCTTGTAAAGCATTGGCTATCAAGTGCACAAAGGTCAAAGGTCATGCAAAAAAAACATAAGAAAAGTCTTACAGTCCGCTGTTAAAAAAAGAACATTGAACCATCACCAGCATGTTAAAAATGAAACAATACATGAAATGCAAAGCAACATGTTCAGTTGTGCAGGGGTGATATAAAATTCTTTACTGTTTGCATCTTAAATTAATGTAAACTTGTTATTTCTTAGTAAATTATCATTACAAATATAACTGACTCTTGAAAAATCATTTAGATACAAGATTTAAAGAGATTATTATAAGCTAAGATGGTACAGTTTATATATAAAACATACAAAAAACAAGATGAACAGCATATTATTCAGATTCAGTAAGTGTCAGCTAAAATAATCAGTAACAGTATTATCAAGAGATCTGAATGTAAATGCAAAATATGTTTATATATAATAAATACAAGTAGGATTTTAATTCTAGCTGTACCAGATAACCATATTGAGCTCATTTCAAGACCAGCTGGTTACCTTAGAAAAAAGTTCCAAATCTTTTAACAAGAGCATGCAGTGCCAGTGAGAACATTTGTGTTTGACTCAGGCAGAACATTGTCCATATATTTTCATAAACGTAGTGTTTACTTGGCCTAAAGTAATGTAAATCAGAGAAAACAAAATCACAATGATCAAATTATTATTTAGGATATATTAATTTTGTATTAATAAAATAATATATAAAAGTAAAAACTTGTCAGAATAAGTAAATAATACTGTGTTGTATTTTTTGGTGAAACATAAAACAAGGTGAAACTGCAATCATAATCATTATAAAACCAATATGTTATACTATAAATTGCTATGTTTTAATTGCATGTTAGAAGCATAATACTGGGTGGTTACAGATGAATTTGATGAAAAGCTGTATATTGAACATATTCTTCTATTCCATACACAGATATATATGTAAAATGCAAATTTCCTTTAGCTGCAGCATCAATGAAGGCAAACAGATGTAGGATGTTTGTTTATACAATATTTATATTCATTAAATGTATATGGAGCACAAGGTCTCCTGTAGTATTATGTATATGATTTTTAAAATACAGCTAACTGCTGAGGCTGGTCAGGGGTTTGCAGCTCAAGCGCTACAGGGTGCTTGTAAATAACTTTCACTGAAGCACAGGTTTGTAATAATAACCACATTAAGCCAAGGAAACAGGAAATCCAACTTGGAAAAGGAATAAAATCCACTGGCAAGAAAACAGGAAAGATTTACATTAAAGCAGACATCTGACATTCACACAGAAATTTCACAAAGCAGTGTGTTTCAGACATGCATATATGGTCTCTGGTGAAACTAGCATTACATGGAAATAAACCTATGTTAATACAGAAGTAATTTGGAAGTTGCTAGCCAACTGAAGGTTATAAAGACTTTTTATAATAGAAAAGCTATTTAATCATTCAGCTTTTCTGTGATGAAGACAACTGCTTTTGCATTTACTTTACCATAAAAACAGACTGGTGGCATTGGCTGTTTAATGAAAAGTTCTCAATTTTGGTTGTTAAAATTTTGGGGGATATAAATGTATAAATAAGTCTGTATAAATAAGTACATGTATATAGTCTGGCTAAATGGTTTAGCTTACCACAATCTTTGCTTAATTGCACAAGTTTCAGATTTAGACTGATTTTGAATTTTAAGTTCAGTCAAACACAGTTAATGGTATGACCATTCTTGAGATTCTGCTTTATTTTGGAGTAAGTCCTGTCTTTAAAATAATAAACGACCAAAAAAATATGTATGAATATTGCCCCAGTCACTATTTATTCTGCAAATGGAAATTTTGTCTGTAATGACATATGAAAAAGTCCAAATTCAGCTGTGTGGGTTTAGCCTTCCAATATTTCCAGCATCAGGCACTTGTGATTAAAGATTAAAGATTTTACTTATATAAATTTTCTTGCTTTCATATAATTCATGGATTCTTCCCACTGATAGTTTTAAAAGTTAATATTAATTATTAAAACCCAGGTTCCTGTAATACAGTTAATATGAAGACAGGACCAGGTTTAGTACATACATTTGTGCCCTCTCACGACTGAAGTCAGCTGTGAAGTACTCCTGTTCATCTGGTATTATGTCCTTACTGATTTCAAACACAGACGGACATTTCGTTGTGCATCCTGTCTCCTCCTCTGCATCATAAGGCTGATGAAAACATAAGTAAATTAAAGTTAGTGAGGGTCAATGAAGCCAGGAAAATGTTACAATGTCTCCACAGTTCATCTTCACTTGTCTACATTACTGATGTACCCTGGAGCACCAGTTTTACCTTTCAGATAAATGAATAGTCCACTGACCATGCCAGAGAGGCATAACTAGTCATATTGAAAACTGAGGTGAAAATTTCATTAAGGAAATAAAACGTCTCCCTTTTTTTTGACAAAGCATCATCAGTTTCATGTCATGTTGCAACAAAATCTTTACTTTTGAATGACATCTACCACATGCAAACAAGCTTTGTTTCAAATGTGCATATGTTTAAATTTCCCGGCTTGTTCATTGAATTATGTCCACCAGACTTCTGTGGTCACTGTGATTGATATCATTGTGTTAGCAATTTAAATGATGCCTCCATGGTCAATTTAGGAATTGCCCAAACATTTATTCATTTACTAGTTTTCTTTGTTTTATTCAGAGCATTAAATTAAGATCACCCAATGTTGTAAGCAATGTCAATGCAATAGTGATGAATTACTTTCCCATTTAAGTTTTTGGCATGACTCTGATGTGTCCTATCCAAGTTGAAGGAATTTAAAAGCATAAATTCCTAACCCACTGTGTGCAGGGTATACATACACACATCTGATAATATTTTACCTCTATAGGCATTTTAAAGCTCAGGATTTCCGCCATCCGACTCAGAACTTCCCATGGAGCATGGATCTTCACGAAGCAAGTCTTTTCATCACGTGATGTCTGAAAAGTAATTTAAATATAATATAAACAATTAAATATAATCAATAGAAACATTCTGACAAAATCAATAACAGTTAGGTGTTTGTTAAGTTAGTACTTGCATGTCAAGAACAAGAATGATGAAAACAGCATGGGACTTCATTTGATCTAATAAACCACCCAAAGAATATGGAAATCAAAATACAAATTAAATATAGATTTAAACCTCATAACAACCACATTTGTCTTTAAATACACAAAAAGTGAGAAAAGATGAAGTAGAGTACTAAACTAAAAATATCAAAATTTGTCAAAGACTGATACATTTTATCATGAACCATCAAAACAAATAAATGAATGGTCACCTCTTACATAATCTTATAATTTAGAGGTGGATCCATCTTCAGTCACATCCTCATATTTATTAAAACATTTACTTCAACCTGATATGGTTTTGTACTATTGCTAAAAATAAAAGATATGACAATCCTGAGGAATCTCAGCTTGACTGAGGCGGCATCCCTGGCAGAAACCCCTCAAATTTAAAATCAATCCAAAAGCTTTTTCAAATGTATATTACTGGTAGACCTGCTAAAGTGTAAACTATTTTAAACCTGATGCAGAGCTAATTTCTTATGGTGTAAGTATTTATGATATTCACATTCAATTTCATAAGAAATTTTAATATTTTTTTACTACTTCGAACAAAAATTTAAAATTTTGATTATAAAACTAAAATTTTATTTTTAAACATAAAAGAAACATACTGTAGTAGAGGAAAAACAAAAAAATAAACATTTTGAGTCACTGTAATGATGTTTGGTTTAAGCCCATTTAAAAAATGGTTTGCTGTAACTGGTTGCTTAAACTTGTGTCTTATTTAAACATTTAAAATTTTCAAAATCATTAACATTTCATGATCTGAATTTCATAAATACATATACCATTAGAAAGAGCACTAACCCACATTTAAAATGATATATACACACACTTCATGGTTCTAATATTAATTTTAAATGACTTTTGGGTGGATTTTTATTCAAGAGGATTTTGCAAGGGAAGCAACTTTAAAATTATTGAAAGCTGAGGAAGAAAACTCATCATAACAAGCACATATGGTGGGTTAGGTCTGAAATGAAACTTAGTGCTCATAATACACATAAATGCAAAACTGAATATCACTCCCCACCAAGTCCCCATCTCAAAGAAAATACAGATTGTTGGTGATTTAAACAGTGTTCTGTCATAAAACATGTACCAGGTAGAATATTAACTCAGACACCTGGCCTATACATGTGTCCATTCTATTTACCAGTATGTATGAAATTGTATATAGTAAGTGTAAATTATATAAGATATGACTCCTCTAGTATCAAATATATAATGAGGGTCTGCACATGCACCAATAAAATGGGTGAAAGTCACTGAGGTTTTAGCACTGTCTCTGAAATGACTTTTAAAACAGGCACACAAGATTTTTTTGTGAATATCATTTTTTTAAGGAAAATATCAAAGTGTTCTTGATATGAGTAAAAAATAGAAAATAATTTCTAAGTCAATTTCAAATCAATCTTACTTTAACTTATGGATACATGTTTAACTTTCACTTGATAATTCTGTCCAATGCAAGATGTGTTTGTTAATAACAAGAAAAAATCTTTAAAATATTAAAATGGAAATTTAATCAGCATAACTTTAAAAACCTAATTTTTAAATCTTGAAGACCAAACACTGTGTCAAAATAGTTCTGGCATGTAACTCTCAGGCCAGATATCACTTTTTAATTCACTAAAGCAAGGTAGGGTCTGTTCACTTACAGTGAAAAGATTTTTGAGTCCTTTAAGATGACCATGTGAAGAAGAAAAAAAGATGACAATATGAACCATTGTGGAATCCAACAACAAAAATTTATGGAATGCAACTTCATTAAGACTGTCAAAGTCAGAATCTTTTATGAAATAACAATTGCTGTAACACTAGGGACATAAACAGTCCATATCATGTAAAACTAGATGTGTCAGAAAGACATGAATGCCCCTGCCTGGAGCAAATCAGTTATTTGTTAAGAAAAATTTTGTAAAATTTTCTCTGTTCAGGAGCTAAGTGCCATACGGTCAAAAGTAGGTCAACCAGGACAAAATGCGCACTTGATCTGTAAGTGGTCATTATGCACCAACACACCAAAAATCAGGCTAATATTCACAGGCACTGCGAAAAAAAGACCATACAATTTGTATTTTTCATGAAACTCTCTAAGTTTAGGAGCTATCATACAGTCGAAAATAAGTCAACAGCGAAGAAAGGCTATCTAGATCTGTAACTGGTCATGATTTGGGCAGGTAACAAAAATCAGGTCAATACCTGCAAGCATTGCGACATAAAGTCTGTGCATGTGCATTTATCATGAAAATTAATATTTTTCATGAAATTTTCTATGTTCAGGAGCTATCATACGGTATAAAGTAGGTCAACCAAGACGAAAAGCGAACTAGATATGTAACTGGTCATTATCTGCCAACACACCAAAATATCAGGCCAATATCTGCAGGCACTGCGAAAAATGGTCTGTGCAACTGTTTGATTTTGGAATGACAGAACAATGGAATGACAGACATGGGTAAAACTATATGCCCCGGCCACTTTGTGGCAGGGGGGCATAAAGATAAGGCCACAAAAAGTGTATTTCTCATGCATTTTTTTTCAGAAATCAGTGCTAGCTGGCAATCTTTATTAACCTCATTAGTACAGTTTAAAAAAATTCCATATGATCAGGATATAACATGATTATAACAGAAATGTTTAGCTAAACAGGTAGAATCACAATAAAACAAAACAAATTTTTATAGAAATCTTGAAAAAAATTGAAATTCCTAGACAGAAATTTCCAAGCATCAGGAATTTTAACTGGAAATTTTATTTTATGCTTGGGTCAGAACTGATGAGTGAGGTGCCAGAGAAACAACATTTTTGGCCTTAGTCAAGATGGACAGCTGTTCAAGCAGCAGGGTATAGTGAAAACTGAATCAGTTCTAAACACATTAAATACTGAGAGCAATTAATAAGGAGTCTGGGCCTTTCAGAATGGAATATAAGCCAAAGAAAAACTGAGAAAAAACTGGCTGGGGTGAGTCAAAAAGCTGTCAGCAAATCTTTGGTTTCATTTTCTTTGTTTAATATGCTTGGAAAATGAAAGATGAACAACAGCAGTTCAAAATATCAGATTGTATATAAAAGTGGAAAAATGGGGAAACACCAATAAACACTGCAGGTTGGGTCAGTATTGTGCAGAAGGCAAAATGTGAACCTGTGCAATGGAATGGTCATTATCATGAAATATGAAATGTGTGTGATTGCTTCAGACCAAAGTTACCAACATGTCTCAATACCACAGAGCATGGAACTGCCCCCCTTTTATTAAGTAAGACTATGATTTCAAAATGGCACAGCTAGAGGTAAACTTGATTCAGTAATCTTCTTTGGGATGCAATTTCAAAGCATTAGGTTCTACAGCATTCCATACTATACTAGTACTACTCCTTAAGATGGCATCGCTCTCTTTTCTCATGTTTTCATTCATTTAATAAGCTTGCTTGCTACTAAAGATAACAAACTAATCAATCTGCAGGAAGTAATGTTACAGGGTTCTTACTGAGGTAAAAAGCAACCTGTCTCACCACACACATGCCATCAGTTCATTATTACAATTTATTTATAAATATGTATATATTTTTGTCATTATGATAAACAGGGAACAAACTGTGGTTAGCAATCATCAAATCATAGCCACTAAACAGAAGCACAGGTGTTCAACACCAGGGTCAGCGGTACCAAAGGTACCGTGGCTGAAGCATGTTCGACTTCAAAAATATACACTTTCAAAGTTCAGAACAAACACATTCCTGGGTGTATAGGACTTACCGGTCTTGTCTGAGTTAGAAGAAAGAGATTGATAGGGTTAATAAGTCAATATACAAGCTGTTAATCCTAAAAGAATGAATACTGATAAAACCTTATCCCAATCTATATCCTCTTCTTAGCTCTTTATATTAGTTTTGGAAGCAGTTAAATGTCAATATAAAATGCAGTCAGTCTACACAAAATTAATTCAGAGAAATTCTTTGAAATTTATAAAATAATGGTTTAATGAATTAAGTAAAAGAAATTACTTTTTACAAGAAATATGAAATAATCATATGGCCCACATGGATTTTTTTTTGACACACTTAACCAGTAAATGTTACATTTTACAGGTGAAAGTCCAAAGTCTTCTCAGAAACTAAATGCAGGAAATACTAGCACCTCATGTGTTAAAGTAAAAGGGACTGATAGGAGAGCTTCAGCATATCTGAGGTTTTACATAAGTGAGTTTTCAATTTTTAATTGAATAAACTTTTCAAGAAAATTTTAGCCATAAAACTCAACATAAGAAGTCCCTTTAAGTTTTAGTTCAACACAACATATCTTATAACACAAACGGTCCCCTGCTTTTTACAAAATGCACAAGAAAATTAATTATAGCATATTCAATCTAACAAGCACCCTGGGTACTTCTGGAGTGTCTTGTGTTTCAGAACCCTAAATGGGCATCTGCCCCCCCCCCCCCCCCTCCCTCCTTAGAGCCCACATATTGCAAAACATTGTCAGATGTCGGACTCACTGACTAGGTTGAATACAGTACTTGTACCTGGTTATATGTACAAATCACTTACAAAAATACATAGCCAAACACTGATTCATTTTTATGTAAGATAATATTAAATTTGTCTGTAATATTTTTTATTATTTCATATTTAAAAATTCATCATTCATTTACAAGTCAATATGATAAATCCTAAATTCAGCTGTACATAAAATGCATTAATAAAATTAATTTTAGAATTTTTTGTTTTGCAATACCTCTCTGCCTTCTCTTTCAAACTCAAGTCCCTCTCTTTCCAAATTCGCCTCAAATATTTTTCGTTTCTCATCTTTTTCAGCGTTGCCATCTTCCTGGTATGACAGGACGTAGTCAATCCGTCGCAGGCCATCTCTGAAGTAGCAGGTCTCCCTCTTTGCCTCAAGCTCCTGTGAATTTATGAAAAGTTGTCATGGGTTTACAATCATACAAATTCAATGATTAATTAGGGTATATATTACAATGCATTTTCTTTCCTAAATTTAAATATTAAAATGTAAATAATTATGCACCCTATTCATCTCTAGACATTATACAGAGAATATTGTAAGGTTTAATTTATTAATATCACCATTTTGTGGATAATTTTACCATCTTTGGGAAAAGGTGATCCAACACAAGGGAATATAGTGAAAATCATCAATTACTTTGGCAGTTTTACCATTTTTGGGGTGACTTCATCAACCATATGCATCACAAGCAATGTTACACTTCAAGCAATACATGGTAAAGATTTCCAACATAATTAATGGTTTGGAAAACTGAAAGCTTACACAGTAGGGTGTTACAAATACTGCAATGTGCCATCCACAATATGAACACTGGAAGTGTCATAAACTGGATATTGTTTTAATAAAGATTCGAGGTCAAGTGTGTTATATAATGTGTATAACATGCTGACTTGATGTTGCATTGTTAGCAAGATTTCAGGAAAACATAATTACTGGAACTGATGAATCATGAATGTCAAGAATGCCAAATAAACCATATGATTTAGACACATACAAATGTTTTTCTTAAAATGAAATTCATGTAAGTCTTTTAGGCTATATATATTCTTATATATGTGAAATCTAGACGAAAGAAAAAATTCAGCATTTATACAAATGTTTCACATGCGTTATGAAACATATTTTTTACATGAAGTATCAGTCTGGTTATGACTCAGCATAAAATTGAAAAACTTACTTAACATTTATTTGGTATATGATCTGACTGATTGGCCTGCATTTGAAGTAATTTCTCAGTTAAAGCTTTATTATGGCAAGATTACATTGATTAAACAGTATATATCCAGAATTTCATATGATGGTGGCTCACAGCCATAATGGCACCATCTGTTACCATGGTTACACCATATTACCCTGGTTAATATAATTATACCAGTATACTTACAAATGTAACATCCGCAACATGCATCAGACAACCATGTATTAATTCCTGACATGTTATTCATCATATACTAGATGAGAACTGTTTAATTATTGAGGATTGTCCCATTAATGCCTATTTATACTTTTCCCATTGAAAGCTGTACACTGAAGTTGGAGATGTTTTTATAATGGAGAGTTTTCTAACTGCTGATGAGGAGCTGGGAGTCACTTAAAAGGGAACCAATAGCATAACTTGCACATTTCCTTTGGAATATTAAATCAATAAAATGGGAAATTTTTATTTTTTTCCATAATATGATATACCTAATCATGGGTCAAGGAGACTTATCTCAGGAAATTAAATATTTTGCATAAAACAAACTTGATAATGGTACCATGAATATTCTAAATAAATGCTAATGTAAAAACATTCACAAGGCTGACAATTCTGCATGCCATTAGAAATATTTCAGAACATAAAATAATAGCATTTTGAAATTTAACATCATATATTTCTGTGTTAAATGCCAAAGTAACTTAAGTTACATTATGCCATAAAATATTTGTCAATGTACATTGAAAGATGGACTGCCAAAATTGAACAAATTTGATACAAGTGAATTATTCCAGACTCAATAAGGTTACAATTTGCCATGTATTTACTATAATCAGGCTGTCCAGCAAACCATAATGGAAAAGTACAATAAAGTAGGATTGAAAATACACAAAACATACGACAAGAGTGAAACTGAAGGAAAACGTAGAACAAATGAAGGAAACTGGAGAAAAATATAGGACAAAAGAAGGAAACTGGAGGATAATATAGAACAAAAGAGGGAAACTGGAGGAAAAAATAGAACAACAGATGGAAACTCAAGGAGAAATTAGAACAAAAAAAGAACTGGAATCATGTAAGTAGCAAAATGATTCATGGTTCTTGATAAACAAATTATTGCCAAAAATGAATGTAGGTCAGATGCACAGCCCTGACAGAAAAGATCTTTTGGCTCTTTCTATAGTGTGGATATACAACTGCTGAAATAAGTTCACTTCAAATAATGCAAGTACACTTTAACATCAACTCACACAATTTTTAAACTGCAAGTGATGGAGCAAAAAATATCAGGACTACAAAGGTATTTGAAGAAGTTTGTACAATTATAGGACTCAGACAAAAAAGCTGGAAAAGTAGGACCACTGGACAGCCTGCATGGTATTATATTTGGAGGGAGAAAGCTCTGTTATGGTGCTAGTTTTATGAGAGAAAGCAGGTCAGTAAATGATATTAAGTTAGTCCTGTCCCTGTGTCATTGTTCAGACCTACCACTGGTACCTCAGACCCGTCAGAGTCCTGATGTAGTGATGATAAAAACACTCATATATAATATATGTGACCCCTCAGAGTCCCAAGGAAGTGATGATAAAAGCACTCATATATGATATATAAACATATAAATAACTGACTTGTACATATACAACCATACAAACACATGTACATACATGCAAACAAAACAAAAGACGCATTTATATATTTAAGGCTACACCAGTAGAATGTTGAGGCTTATACGGGTTGTCAAGCTAATTTCTACACTAATATTTTTATCAAAATGTTTTGAGGGCAGACCTAAGGTACCCCGTAATGAAAAACCATTGACCATAAGAATTCACAGCTCCTTTTTCCCTTCTTTCCATCCTTTTTTTATATAATGTTCAGTTGCAGGCATTGGAAAGAGTTTTCAAGTGATTGACTGGTTAATCCAAACATCTAGTTACCGTAAAGTTCCATGTACAAGTCGGCCCATGCATAAGACATTCTGGATATTTGTTTTTTAAGGATAAAATATTTTCCTTGAACTTTTCAGGTTAAAGTCTAAAGAGTTGCCCTGGTCTGCCATCAAGAATGAAATTGTAAGCTCTATTGTTCATCAATAGTTATAAAAACAAATAATTGTTCCATATCAGAACTGATGTGTACTTTCATTATAATTTAATATTCCATTATGATCAGTTAAAAACCAAAACAACAGGATCTTTGATGTGAATGTTTGAATTGAACTTATTTTTGTTCTCCTTGATGTTTTGTACACTTACAACTCAGACAATTGTGAAAATATTAATTCACATATGATATATATGTTTACATACAGTTCCATGCAAGTTCACATAAGCATAGCCAGTCACATGTACATGTACCATGTTTGCTCCTTAAATATGACATAGGGTCATAACAATGGTATTATATTGGTACAGTGCCAGATTTCTCTTGTGTACCTTGAGGATTTTTTTTATATCAATTTCAGTTTTGAACATATATGCTTCAGCCTAGCTTTTTTTTGGACTGTCTACTAATGAATTAATCTGGATATTTTCCCGGCTTTTAAGTTCTTTCCTTCTATGTGCTTTCTTTTATTTTTTTAATCTGCCAACCCTGTCATTCACTTACAATAATTATATGATGTCTTATTCAGGGGTGGATCTAGGATTTTGGGAAGGAAGGGGATTACCTTTAACAACAAAAGACTAATGACTTGATTCCTGTTACTGCAGGAAAAAGAGCCACTCCAAAGGACAATTAACTCATTTATGGGGACCACCAAATTAACATTACCTCATTAGATGAAGTCCTAAAAACTATGTAATTAAAACATGTTCCATATACAGTAAAACCTCACCTAAAGACCGACTATGTTAAACTACCACCTCAAAATAAAGACCACCAGTTCAAGGTCCCAATTCTTAACCGTTCTTTATAAGAAACCTTGCTCAGAAGACCACCTAGAAAATGCAACCACCCAATTAGTGGTTGTAATTTTGAGGTTTTACTGTACTTACTGTAATAACTCTACATCCCTGCCTAACTTAAGATTTTAGTGCCATAAATGTTGCTAGCATAAAATATATGAAACACATGGCATATCCAATAAATCTGTCCATATTATTAAGAACCAGTAATAAAGTATGTTGTGGATATTTTCAGCACTTCCCCTGGAGTGGAGATGTATTAGAAGGGTGATGAACTGGCTTCCTCCACACATCACAGGGAGCCTGAACTAGTCCACAGTCTGTATAAATGGTTTGATCATGGCCTTAAAGATGACACTGATGATATATCCAAACTGACATACCCATGTGACACCAGATAACACATTCAGTCAGGATAGTATATATGATTAACATATGGACTTACATATGAACTGTATATAAAATTTGTTGTTTCTCTCATGTGTCATACACAGAACTAGAAGTTTTTCCTTTAATACCCGTACACAAGATCATATCTTTTTCAAATGGAAAATCAAAAGCTATAGTGTAATGTTTAAGTTAGGACACACCTATAACCTACAAGAATAGTCATATGACAGAATTTAACATGGTACATTTCAATCTCTGTTGGTTAGTACTTTCTGTCCTTTGCTACCTGCTCAGGTTTTATATACAAGTACACATCACTAGTCCTAGAGAACTTAATTTTGTTTTATTTAAACAAGTCAGTATACAATGATCAGTATACAAGAGTTTATAATACTGATAAAAACTCCACAACATGTGTGTTTTTTTTTAAATAAAAGTTCTATAAGAGTTCTCCTATCATCAGAGCTATACCTATCATTAAGAATTACATTTCTTTCTGGAACTGAATTGATTGCTGAATTCAAATGTTTTCTAACCTTTCTTAATATCTATATACTTTATATATATATATCGTACTGTGATTGGCTTCAGTGTCACAGTGTCAGGTTTTTGTGATTTTTACTTTTGCACTGTTTTTAACATGTTCGATTTTCATGATCTTGCCACACAGTGAGCTACAGTAAGCACCAAATGTTTCTTCTCTTAAATGACAAGGACCCAATATTTCATCTCTTAAACAACAAGGACCCAATGTTTCCCCTCTTAAACAAAAAGGACCCAATGTTTCTTCTCTTAAACAACAAGGACCCAATGTTCTCTCTCTGAACTACAAGGACCCAATGTTTCCTCTCCTAAACATCAAGGACCCAATGTTTCCTCTATTAAACAACAAGGACCCAATTTTTCTTCTCTTAAACAACAAGAACTCAATGTTTCCTCTCTTAAACAATAAGGACCCAGTGTTTCCTCTCTAAAACAAAAAGGACCCAATGATTCCTCACTTATACAACAAGGACCCAATCTTTCATCTCTTGAACAACAAGGACCCAATCTTTCATCTCTTTAACAACAAGGACCCAATCTTTCATCTCTTAAATAACAAGGACCCAATGTTTCCTCTCTTAAACAAGGACCCAATGTACCCACTCAGATTCTTAAACAACAAGGACCTAATCTTTCCTCTTTTAAACAACAAGAACCTGTTTCCTCACTTAAACAAAAAGGACCCAATGTTTCCTCTCTTAAACAACAACCACCTAATGTTTCCTCTCTTAAACAACAAGAACCAAATGTTTACTCTCTTAAACAACAAGGATTCAATGTTTCCTTTCTTAAACAACAAGTACCCAAACACAGAAAAAAAGAAAATTATTGTTCATTTTTGTCAGATATTATAAAGATCTGATGTGATTCATACGATCAATCTCTGATTTAAAATTAACACAGACAAGTTTATTTATTACAATGTTAGTCTGCTATCTTTCAGTTCTTGACCTTACAATGGTGCAGATGTTGCATCCTGTGCATGATTATATTTATTTTGTGATAATTTCTCTTTTGTGAATATTGCAGATTTGAAACCACAGTATATTTGAGGTTTGAGAATCTGAAAATGAGTCTGACTGTAGATTAATGCATACACTATACTTCTTGATACTAATTCAGATACTATGGTTGGCTTCATATTCGCGAGGTTAAAATTTGGTGATTTTCACTTTTTCTGTGTTTTTCAAGGGTTCCATTTTTGCAATGTCACAATACAACAGACCTATACACTGAGTATAACCATTATCATATGAGTTAATTATATCGAATAGTATGTGTCTAAAATCTTATTAACAAAAAATATTGTTCGTTAATGGCAGACAATTGGAAAGATCTGATATCATTCTTTAAACAAACATGATCTTTTTTTTATTCTTATGTCCTCCATCTACTTTCAACTTTGACCTCTTATTTTGCGATAATTCCCCTATCACAAATATAGGGAATTCAAAACCCTCACGTACAAAATGGCAACCACAGTAAGTTATGATGTGGGTTGAAAAGAGATAAGCCTGGACACAGAAAATGCATAGAGATAGAGCAGATGTAAACAGGTTTCTGAGGCACTGAGAGAAAGCCCTGGAACATTCTGTCACATCCTTCCAGAGGACAAATATGGTTAATATGTGACACCTCATGTTCAGAGAATAAAGAAAATTTAAGGAGTTCAGGGAATGCCAGATATAATCAATATACACAAACAAGAGGGATCAGGATGTACAAGCAGGGACTTTACATATTCATTTACACTTATTCTAGCTTTTATAATGTTAATAAAAATTTAAGTTTTAGATCATGTACAACAAACAAAACATCTTATAACAAACAGCTTGCTTCATTTAGATAAATAATTGGTTCCTATATTAATTGAGAACCAATACAAAAAAACCTATAAATTAAAAATGATGTTAAAACTCAAGCTGTTAACAGCTGGTTACATGGGGATGGCATATGCATTCAAAGGAAAAATATTAGCAAGTGATAATATGAAAAGGGTTTTATCAACTACAATAAAGTAATCTGATACCTATAAATACCAGACAGTTCAAGGTTCCCCTGAAACCCAATAAAGTAACAGAGTAAAAACTGCTAAAGGCAACTTAAGGCTCACACTGGCTCTGGTAACTCTTTCAGACAAGTTACCCCAGTTACAATAAGATAAAGACTAGCCATATGAAACAAGATCCAGGGAATACTTTTTAGTATTTCTTATTCCACATATCTCAATTAAAAATATAAAGGCCGACAAGAAATTGACTGCACAAAAAAATTCAATATCTCATAAAGGTCAATAAAAGAGATTTTTCATAAAGTTCAATAAAGGAGACATATGGACACTGTCAGAGACCATCCATTCATTAATAAGGAGACATGACTTGATTGATGATCTATGGATAAGTAAATACTTGAAGAGTATTAACACAAAAGTGCAGTCAGTGTCCTGGGCAACAGTCACAGCCTTGCATTTAATTTCTTAAACTGCCCTCAATGCTTCTACGTGGAGTCAGTATTTATTGACCACTAAAGGAGCTATCCCATCATTTAATCATTACAGTCAATTTCAGGGATATATCCTCACAAAATTTGCTCTGAAGGCTGTACAAGTGCAATCCTTATGAATGAATTGGTTAACTCTAACTTACTATTAAAACTGATTATATTTATTAACACCATATGTTGGATTACACCACAGGTACTTGTATACTGTATAATGTGGACACCCCCTTGAAGAAGTAAATTATTCTATAATGTGCATTCAGATCCCACTCTAATCAGTAATGGTATCTGATGATTCATGTCATTGCAGATTTGGAAACTGCACTTTGGTGGTCATCAATTGACTATTTATATATATAAAGAGTACTTTACTACATTTAGGCTCGGTGTCAAAAGAGGTGTACATACTGTACTCCGGTGGTTGTGAATTAGCTGTACAAGGAGAGCACCTTACCGGTGACAGGCTCAGGGTGCTGTGACTTGCAGAACTTGCAGGAGACTCGTCCCTGTCTACCTTTTCCATTGAGGTATTCAATGGTTGAGACTCCTCCATCTCTATGGTAACTGACATTATCCACAGGAACCAAACAAGGATGGATTTGAGAGAGTACTCAAAGCACCAGTTCTTCTCATGTAAATCCTTAAAATGACTTTAATTCTGTTCAGTTATACTCCAACAGTGAGTAAAATAAAAATTTATTTTTATGTTATTTGAAGTTGAACTTAGATTAGAACTGATTCTCAAAGCGTACTAATTCAAATACTTAATTGTGTCACAATACTTTGAGATAGTAAAATCCACAGTTTTGCACTTGACAGATAATTGACAGCTGCCTTATAATCAAACAGTCCAGTGAGTATCACCTTCCCTGTCAGTCAGCTAGGTCCTGGCGTTCATCATGTGGGTGGATGTTGGTATTCTATGTGTAATCTCTATAGTACACTCCTAAGGTATTCCACGAGGTAATCATGTACAATAAGAGCAGTACAAATTTACCAACAATCATGGTTTATATTGGTCCTACATTAGTTATCTGAGCAATAGTTAACTTGGGTGATGTAGAGAGAATCCATCACACTGGTTGTATGATCAAGGAGAATTATACACATTGGTCCAATATGAGTGAAGGTAATATTCTACACTGGTAGTCTGAATGAAGGTACAATTTGACATTGATCATCTGAGTGGAGATGATCCTTCAGTGACAATCATAATAACACAGCTTGATATATATCCTTTGGTATATAAAATCCATACTATCATCATCACATCTGCACCTCCTGATATATCAAATATATAATTCCCATCTCTTCAATCCAGATAATCCTGGTATATCCATTTAATTGATGATATGACGCTAAAAAAAAGCCACTGTGTGGAGTTTAAAGCATACGCACAGGATCCAGAGTGTTATTACACCTGTGGACTGAGTATCCTTTGTTGGTGCGTTATTTTATCAATGTCCTCACTGAAGCAGTCTGACCCTGGCTGAGTTAATAGCTGACACGCACCACATACTAGCATGTCTGCATCTGTGTTAAGAGGACACTCAATCAACATTCATCCATATCCATCCTGAACTATCGTTGTATCTCCAGCGACACAGGATTGAGAAGTCTACATTTTATGCCACAGGCACACATAAAGCCTCCTACATCTGTAACCACCTACGAGCCTTCTGTATCAGTTGTTCTAAGTCCACATGCACTACCATGTTGAGATAAGTGACATAACTTAATACAGTACATAATTTAACTCCACCTAAATTTTTTCACACATTATTAGCATAACTTCTGCATATTTTGTGAGCAAACCAAATGTAATTTCAAGGCAACAGAATTAATCAGAATTATTCTGACTGTAGTCTTCCAATATTTTCTCAAGCTGAATCTGACAAAATGTAGTCGAAGCAACTGTATGATAAATAATCGTACCACTATTCTGACCACCACACTCCAAAACCCTAAATTCACAAGGTCACCTGTCTAAGCAGGATATCTGGATGCTAAAAGCATCCAATTGACATATTATTTATATCTCACAAAGAGAGATATATCCACTAGTACTGTGTTTTACTTATCCACTAAGTATACACTCAATTATCAGGTGTCTGAACGAATCCGTCTTCATCTACTCAAAACCTGTCTCTTGGCTGTCTACAGAGACGGTACATCTGGACAACTCTGTCAATACACTATGAATAAAAGTTTGAATATGTTGATGTGTTTCTGTGGGTGAACTCCCTTAGACAGAATAATGCAGGTGTTACAACTGAGTGAAGCCATCTCCAGGTAAAATAGACACACTGTAGGCATTCGGAGGAGAAACACCTGTTGGCACAAAACCAAATTAGTCATTAGTGAAGGCCTTTAATAACAGAAATAAACAGGCACAGCACCTCTTCATGGGTAATACTCACTTAAAGTCCGTTTCACCACCTGCTGTCCACCTGTTTTTTGTTGATGATTTTCTCAAAAGTTTATATTTTTTAATAATGCCCAAGAAAATAAAATATGGAAGTGACAACCTAATAGGGCAATTAACAATTTTACAATAAATACACTGTTTATGTTTCACAACATTTTAATCTCTTCACCATGATCTGGCAAATATGATGTTTCATTCCAAAAGTAGCCATCTTTGTTTTAGCTGGTTATATTTTTTAGAGTGTTTACATGAGATCATCCAATCAGCAGCTGTCAGTTGAGGCTGTTTTTGCATGTGACCAATGACCTTGACCGCCATAAATCAGTCTGATATCAGTCAATGTAGACTGATTTCTCATATTTTCAAATAATTCTGTTTCTTAAATAAGGTGTAAGGTAGGTATTTATTTACCTTGTTGAAAATTAGGTCCTTTAATCCTCTACTCTTCAATATTTTTGTTTCCCTTGAAATGTAACTAATAAAAATTTTCATATAAAAAAACAGGCGGACCTGGGGGGATGAATCGGACTATAGTACAAACCAAAGTGTCCCTTCCTTATTGCAGTCTTATTTTCCTTCATGAGTGTAACAGCAACCGCATTTAAAATTTTCTTCTATTTCATTTTATAATCACAGCATATAACTAAGTTGCAAAATAGGCTGGAGTTTTCTCTGTTGTTTATAGACAAATTTTGAATGAACAAATTTCTAATGTTCTTCATAACTACCAGCTTTACATTGCCAAGCTCAGTTAAGGTTGTTGTACCAAACTGTTTACCCTGAAATTTCCTTGTATTACCTGACGATATATGTTCATTACAAATGATGCAGGATCAATTACATTAACATCTTGTAACCAGCTGGTTGTTATTTGTCCTGATACTGACATTCAGGTACATTCAGGTATAACTTAAAATGTGGAATAAAGTCACTATTACCTTGTTCCAGGTAAATGTTAAACAGCTCATTCTAATTTATAGAGTGCACAGTAAATTACATATAGCATTTGCTATAATATCTTTTTAACTTTTTTTCAGGAAGCAAAAATTAGAATTGGGTTTCCAAAGATAAGGAGTTCAATGTACACACCAGTTCTAGATAATCTGGGTTCCAACTTACTCTTTATAACAATTTAGTATTAAAAGTGTAAGATGATACTGGTTTGCATGGTAAATTTTTTTAATGACATTTTTTAAAAAATTAAAACATTTTTCTATGATAGATGTATTATTTTGATTTACATGTTTGTTGATGATCATTCGTAATCAATATTATGTAGTAAGTACTCTAAATTTGTAGTTCCAATAATAAATATTACACAGTGCTTATATTTACATTTTAATCCACACAACTGCACTACATTCTTCTTAATCAATATTCAACGGCATAAACTAGTCGCTTTCACTTTGTACCTGAAGTAACAATAAGGACTTTAAACAGTATTACTTATAAAGCTAAAAGTACAGTTTAAAGTTTGTACAAATCAGGTACAGATGTCCCTATATTGATCATTGTTGAGAAGCAATGTGTTATACAGGTGTGTACCTGTGCAGGCCATGTAAGGCTTATGTACATGTACCTGTAGAATTTATTGGTCATTATTAAAACTTGACACACCTTAAAACCACAGGGTCAAAATGAGGGGTCAGGTGCTTGTACATTCCTAATCTCCACCTTGCAGGGAGGTTTAATGACAGTAACAGGTTAACATAAATATACACTTACACACCCACACAATACCATACACACCATGCAGCCTTTTACTGTCACTTGTGAATAGGATTATTCTGATATAGTGAACCAGTATTTTCTGGATGGAAAGAGGCTTCTAAATCTTTCCTCATTAAGAGAAAAATGACATCCTAATAAATATCAGGTCAAAGGGGCACAATATCCTTTTGCATCTAGAATTTTTCGAGAGTATGATATCCTATTTTACTTTATCTCACATGACCAACAGATTATACATGTATTTATTTTACTTAGCTATATGTTCTAAAGAGTAAGCTATCCTACTGTTTATGATAAACAGAGCATACTATATTGATAATTCATGTGATAGAGTTTCAGATATTTCAATACTGTATAGCCATTGAGATATTTAATACCTTTTTATAACTATAATATCTAGAGAGTGAGATATCTCATATTCTCATGTTTCACATTTAAGAAAATATGATTTCTTAATACCTTCTGCTTTCAAGATTTTATCTTACAATATGATCTATTCTAACAGGTCTGCTAATTTCATCTTCAATTTTCCAGGAAATATGATATCCTGATCTCTCATGATCTAGAACATCTGATATTCTATAATCTCTAAGCTTGATATACTGATCTGTCTTTGATGGACGTATGAGAATGTTTTTATATGGTGGCCTAATGTACTGTTTAATCTACAAATTATGATATCCTTGAATAAACTATAAATTAATACCAATATACAATTACAACAGCACTACATATTACAGACCACAATTTGTTTGGCACCTTTAACAGTACAATTTGTGGTAAAAACTTGTTTCAAAAGATCAACTATCTAGGCAGATTTATTTATAATAAATCATGTTTCCAAAACAAAATATCATTGATAAATTTTTTATTTATTTAATATCAATGTGCATGTATGCCATAATATCCTATTCTGATGCTATCAGGGATTCACAAGTTTTTTTCATATTTTTGGAAACAAAATATCATAAAAACATGACATATCAAAGAAGTCAGTCATGAATAATGAGCAGCAATAAGATCAAAATGACAAATTCCTCTTGAACCAGATGTAACAAGTCTCTTGAACTATGAATCAATCATGAAAGAGAGAAAATTTATTAGTTTTCTTAACAACCACCAGATGGCAGCACTAAAATTTTATTAGTTTACTAACAACCACTAGATGGCAGCAGAGACTCTACTTTCTTCATGGCAGTCCATTGTACCGGACTTGCACGTTCAGGGATATGACAAGACTGATAAATACCAGCAATTTCATGCTATTTGAAAAAAAAAATCAAACCTAGCTGACTTGTGTTTAAAGAGTTTCAAACTACTTTGCTTTCTCTGCTTGTAATGATTTTTTTGTAGGTTTAAGACTATTCTTAAAACATATAAGGGTAGGAGGAAATCTGGGGTTTGTACAGTACAATGTCATGAAGAATGGCATGTCTGTGTGGTAGGATCCATCACTTCCCAACTTATTTCTATAGCAACAACAGAATGTGCTCACAAATCTCTGACCAAATCACCAAGGTAACAATACAGGTACCTATAACATGTGCCAGATCCTGGTAAAACCAAAAAGTATATATCTTAATCCTGAAACAGTTTCATTTTAATTGTTTTGTGAAGACTATATAACAACTATTTTATCTAGCTTATTAATGAATACAAAGTGGTGTACATGACTTAAAAATAGTATATAATGAAGTTCATGCACTGCAACAATAAACATTAGAATCATTATCTCTGCTATGTTATCTGTGTTTTCACAAAAGGTATTGTTAACATGTTATTATTTTACTGCTATCAAGTTATCAAAGTCAGGTAATATTACAGTCTCACATACAAATCATATTTTTCAGATATTTACATTAAACCAAGTAATTTATTGTACATTTATGATTTCCCTTTTCCCCTCATCTACCAGCAAGGAGGTACACATAAAATTAAGGTGCCAAACATATAAAATACAACTAAGGCAGGTGACAAATAATAAATACTGACATTGATGGCAAAGGAGACACAAAAATATATGAAGGGGTGGATCCACTGGTTAAAATCATGCAGTGACTATTTTATCAAGGACTACCATAAAGTGTAAAAATGTACCATAAAGTATTAAAAAAACACATATACTATGGACTCGGTTTACCTCTGGCTGTTCACTCATCTCCTGGCCCATCTTGTACGATAAACAATATTTATCATTCATAATTAATGAATATTTATGAGTTGAATAAGCTTGGTCTACTTGGCACCACTAAGTGGCAGGCATTTCACTATATTCATTTTGTTTACACTGTAATCCAATCCAAATAAGTGAACCATCTTTGTCAAAATTTAAGGAGTCCAAATTTAATAATATTTATCATAGTATCATCAACTTCAGGGAACTGACTCTAACATCAATTTATCAAATAAACACGCAACCCGATAATTAATACTTCAAAATCTAAGAATTTATGCAGCTGACTTGCTATATCAGCTTCACTTTAAAAGTCATCCAGTTATGTAGGTTAAATATGGAATACAACTGTATGTTAATTTGTGCACAATTTAGTATGGAAGCTACAAGGTAAAAATATTACATATAAAAGAGATAAAGTTCCAACTCTTACATTTTCAATATCCAATTACAGAGCATGCTGTGTAGCTTAAATAACACACATCCTTGTTGTCAATATCACACAACTGTTATTTATATGGTTTGTTCATGTGAAAAGTCAATCATACACTCAGCATCCAAGGAGGAGTTATTCCCATCATACGCAGTTTCATTCATTTACTACACATGCTTATGATATATACTCTAGGCAAATAGAACCTTCATTCATACATAAAACATATAGTTAATATGAAAATGACATAGACAGACATATAGACATATATATTTATAAAAAAAACATTTGAGTAAATTAGAATGATTGAATCATAAAGGTATACAAAAATTTACTGGTATATATGATAAGTATTCTGCATCAACTATTTTCTGACATCTTCAAGGTGAATAATTAAACATGGTACCAATACTTGATAAAATAAAGAAATTTAAAGTATCACATGGCTCATCCAAAGAGGTACCAGTATTCTCATTTACAATACATCTGCTTGCAGCAATATATTACACGCTTTGCTAAATTTGAACTAAAAACTTAAATTAATTCAGAGCAAATTATCTATATGATACATATGCAGTGTTTAAATTTCACTTCTAATGATGTTGGTACATTAAAACATGAGATTATCAAATTAAGTTGCATGTAATATGCAGGTGATACATTATATTTCATATTATACAGGTACATACCTCTGCTTTTCGTCTCTCGTCGTCTATTGGAATCTCTGTAGCACCATTGGCTAAAATAAAAACAGGAATGTTTATGAATTACATTTCTATATTACATTTTGATCTGTATTAAATGTGGTTGATTGCAAAAAGTGTTTGATCTTGTTAGTGGTGTTAGTTTGGATTAACCTTACAAACAAGCACGCTGACAAAACTTAAAGAAAGCAACCCTACAGATAAGTGTTAAGTCAGAATTAACATGCAATTAATGTATTAATTAGCTCTAGAGAAATCAACAATTCAAAAACAAATCAAGCATGCAAAGAAAAGATATGATGTTAAAACTGTTAAATAAAGCCATACACTGATTTCTAAGAAATCACCTAAATTAAAATGTTATGTACATATTAAATAATTAAGAATCTACGACATACTCTTGCAGGAATTACTGAACATGCATTTTTACTGTTTTTTTTTTTAAATTTTCTTCAAACAAAAAGCCAATGAAATAAATTCAACCTATGGAAAGTATCATCTGGAAACCAGAAAGTAATGAAAACTAATGAGACACTGGTGGAGAAAGATTAAAATAAATTGTGCATATGGTTGTCTTTTATGTTTACCTTTTTAGTGTACTTATTATATTTGTTCATTCATTCCTATCCTTCAAAACTACAAACACACCCATATATTTAATCAATATATTGACCTAAAAGGACTCATGTGCAAAGGGTGCACTGCTGGGAAAATACTTAAACAAATGTCTTTCATGTCTTCAAATGTTACCCTTATAACTAACAATAGCAGATAATGACAAAGCATCTCTGAAAGTCATTCTGAGTTATAGTGAATATATTCTTTGATTATGAATGAGGAAATGGAATGGAAGAAAATTCAGGACTTCAAAAAACTATAAATATATAGTAAAAAAAATTCACAATGTTCTTCATATCTGGGCAAATGAGTTAGGCTTTACAAGAAAGGCTGAACAAAGGACCATGTTTAAGGTTAATGTAATATATGTAAGTTCGTCAAAATAAATGACCATGCTACACAAGGTACTTGCTAAAGGGAACATTCAGTTGCCTTAATTCCTTTCATTATCAACATTAACAATGCAGTTTATTACAACACAATATAAGCCCACTACCACATATGAACATAAAACACTAAGTAAAGCTTTAACAAGGTTAACTAATTGTTTTCATGCGTCAGATATGTGACATAAACTCTTAAAGAGAATTACTTAGGAAAGAATTTGTTAGTAGGCATTTAGGCACAGGAAAATGTCTAGAGTAATTAGAGGATTTATACATAGCAAGAGAGCCAACAAAAAATTTAAATGCTGGTTTTCACAACAATGAATACTTTGTTGGCAATTTACGTGGTTCACCTTCTTGAACACCAAGGAGGGCTGAGGCTTCAGCTGAACCACTGCCATTGATGACATCACTTCCTGTGAACACAAAGCCACCGAGGTCAAGGTCAAAGAAAAGGTTAAAAAAGTTAAGTTGATCATGATAGCTGATGTAAGTGAAAGAAAGCAAGTTATCACTATGCAAATAATAAACATTCCTTGCATTCATGCTTGTTCAGATATAGCATAATGAAAATATCATATACTCCATGATTGTGCATTTTTTTTAAATATATCACAAAAATTATGTATATATTTTTGTATATCTTACACAAATGATCCCAAATATCCCATCCCTGAATATTCCATCCACAATTATACCATTTCAATATCCCTTAAATTTGGAATCATCAATTAAGAGAAGATGGGTCAAATAACTTAATAAGCCACTATGTTTATTCTGAAATTACTACTATATATACTGAAATGTGTGCAGATTTAACTAAACAACTCATACTTTTTATATGAAGGATATTTGCAATTATCAGGGAAAGGGGGGGGGGGGGCATGTGTTCAATTTGAAAATAATTTATCAAGTGTTAACTCAATATAGTTATTAAAGATTTATAAATATGCTAAAATGAATTAAATTTTGAAACTTTTTCCCCTTTAATTTTTTCCATAAATATGAAATTTGTTTTTAAATTATCTCTTGGATGTCTTCATAAAATCAAACTCTTTTGACGCATTAATATACTATATCTGTCACAACTCAGTGAACACATACAAATAATATACATATTAAATATGAGTGAATAAAATATTAAACAATGAATACATCATGCTGCAATGAAAACAATACATTAGGCGGTGTTTCTGGAAAGCATATATGCAAAGTGTATGTTTTCACTTGAATAAGCCACAATACAAATATACCTGAAAGTTTAGGAAATACTTACCGTATTTATATTTGCCTTAAATATGCAGATGAAAACATGAACACATTTGAAGTGCACATAAACATATACGTTAATAGTTTTAGGACAACATTTATACAAGGCTACGCCCCTGCACATTAGAGTATAATAACTTTAATTATTTTTTGTCATTAGTAAGTTTTTGAAAATCAGCTATATTGGAGATAGTGCAAACTTGGAGAAAAGAAAGATCTATTTATGAAAGAAAATAGTCTAACTGATGGGTTCGCACAAATGAGGGACATAAAAATAGTCAACTCCAAAAACAAACTAGACATTTCTTGGCACCGCAGGTGCCAGAGTATCCCCAGACATAGTAGGCCCCCCCTTCAAGAATAGACCCCCATTTTAGGCAGCATATACTGACACTTGGCATATTTATTGTTTCTTCCATCTAACAATCAACAATCTTGTTGAAGACCTTGATCTTTTTAAAGATGTGTCCTGTGACCTTGACCTTTGAACTCATGACCCCAAAATCAATTCGGGTCTTGCTTTTCCAATGGGACATATGCAAGTCAGGTTTGAAATCTATACATCAATAAAAGCAGGAATTATCATCCAGAAACTAATTTTTGGACAGATGGCTCCTGTGACCTTCACCTTTGACCTTGTGACCTCAAAATTGATAGGGGTCTTCCCCTCTTGGCAGGTGAACTATATGTGCAAGATGAAAGATCTGAGATGAAATGTTTGGCTGAAAATGCATCCACATCTTTTTAAAGATGTGTCCTGTGACCTTGACCTTTGACCCATGACCCCAAAATCAATTCGGGTCTTGCTTTTCCAATGGGTCAAATACAAGTCAAGTTTGAAATCCATACATCAATAAAAGTAGGAATTATCATCCAGAAATTAATTTTTGGACAGATGGCTCCTGTGACCTTCACCTTTGACCTTGTGACCTCAAAATTGATAGGGTTCTTCCTCTCTTGGCAGGTGAACTATATGTGAAAGATGAAAGATCTGAGATGAAATGATTAGCTGAAAATGCATCCACAATCTTTTTAAAGATGTGTCCTGTGACCCCAACATCAATTGGAGTCTTGCTTTTTCAATGGGACATATATAAGTCAAGTTTGAAATCAATTCATCAATAAAAGCAGGAATTATCATCCAGAAACTAATTTTTGGACAGATAGCTCCTGTGGCCTTGACCTTTGACCTTGTGACCCCAAAATTGATATGGATCATCCACTATTGGCAAGTGAGCTATATATTCAAGATGGAAGACCTAGGATGAAAGTTTGGCTTAAAATGCATCCACAGTATCTTTTAAAATGCCAGTCCAGTGACCTTGACCTTTGACCTCATGACCCTAGACCCTATGGGTTCTTACTTTAGTGATGGGCCATACATAAGTCATGTTTGAAATCCATATGGCTATCAACACTGGAGATATCATAAGAGGTGTGTGATTTTCACCATATATGGCAATATTCAAGGTCAAGGCCACTATCATAGGAAAGGTCATGACCCCAATTTAAATAAACATCATCCCATAATCCATACCTATGTATATGCATAATATAAAAGAAATCTGTCCATTAGTTTTTGACTTATAATGCTCACAGTACTGTAAGGTGGCAATTTTGGGGGTATCAAAGGGCACGAAAACAAGTAAAGAATAATAGGTGGTGCCACCAGTTTCTGGAACATGACAACCCTAATCATGATCTTCCATCAACTTGATTTTGGGATAAATCCATGCAAGATTTCTTGAGATATTAAAGAATTTGTGTGATTTTCCCCAAAATTGGACCTATTCAAGGTCAAGGACACTCTCTTAGTAAAGGTCATGACCTCATTTTTAATAGGTGTCGTCCTCTTACCCATATCTATACATATACCAAGTTTGGTAAAGTTCCGTGAAATATTTTTTGGGTTATCGCGCCAACAAGATTTATATGCGGCGGCGGGGGGACAGGTATGAAAACATAGTATCCCCAGATTTTGTCTGGGGATACAATTATCCCAAATATATAGTAGAGGCTTAATTGAGCATTTTAGGATGTTAAGGATGATTCAGCTAAAACACAATAATAGCACAGTACAGGATCATATGAGAAGACATCTCCAGATTACTATAGACTACTCTACAATGGAATTAACTGCTGAGCCCATTTTGACAGAATACTAGACAAACCAACTGATATCAGATGCGTTTTCCCTCAAATCTCATCCTGCAGACATTAAAGTCATAAAGCCAGTAGGAGAATATCACAAAACTTTAATGTACACACCATCATGATAAGTGAAGATGAGTATGGCAGAATCAGTTGCCCTATGCTGCTAATGCAGTGCATCTGCCCTTGTCTATCCAAACAAATAGACAAACAGAACAATCAGACTTAGTCACCAGCTGTACAGTAATTAATTTACCTTCTTACATTATTTACCTTACATCAAATAAAGAAGGCATGTTTCATTGAATGCTTTGTGAATGATGTCGTGCAAATACTTGGGGAGCAGTCTCATGACTTTTAGAGAAACCTTCTACATACAATATAACCATGAAACTTAGTGATGAAGTTTGACAGTGAAGAAACAGCAACATGATGAGTGGTGGCTGCAGGTGTCATGCTAAAAATAATTCAATGCAGAAACTATTTAAGACAGACCACAACTTTTGATTCAATTTAAATCTGACCATCAAAGAGACCTTGTCATACTTTGTATGATCTTGACTATCATGTAAGGTCTGATCTTTGAAGAAATTTCCTATATTAAAAAAAAAACATACACAGAAACTAGCTTATATACTAGCTGTTACCCATAAAATGGTACACACAAGACAGTGGTAAATATATGTCACTGATACTGCCAAGGAGTCTGATGTTTTCACCTGTTTTATATTTGATAATCAGCAAAATTACCCAAACATTGACACATTTTGGTTTTTCCCCAATTAATCTAGTCAAGATGATAATTTTTGAAGAATCTATGAAATTCTAATGTTGTCAATATGGATGTGAATGCAGGTTAGATTATTAGCACCTTTCAGATCCTACATGGTGAATGTTTCTCAATCAGAGACTCATGGCTTGATCCTGAAATCAACTCCCCAGTCAGCTACATGTGGTCATAGAACACTTGCTGTGTATGTCCTTATAGTTATACAGGTACAATTTTATTTCTGGCTTGTTTTTATCAAGCCACTTGGGGTTTCCTTTATCAAGCAGCATTTTTCTGGAACACTTCCAACAAATAATAGATTGGCTGATGACTAGTATAGGACTTTGTCGAAAAAAAAAATTAAATGTCTTTATGTCAGAGGAAAAAACCCTGTAAAGATTTTTAATGAGAGTATATTTCACACACAGGACCTAGCCTCCAAACTTCTGTTACTTCAGATACAGTAACTATTAGACAGCAGATGTTCTGAAGAATCCACCTGTATGTAATTTCCTTATTATTGACTTAAGGATTAAGTCAGCATCAGCCTGGTTTAGTATAAAATGTAGGCATCAATACTTTCAACACAGCCAGGATAATACTTGATATCTAGAGTCCAACAAGTTTGGCTTGTGACAACAGATGACCAACTGGCAGCCTTGTCAAACTAGCTCTCTTCCAGAATAAACACAACAGACAGAGAGGTCTAATGTTCACTCTGTGAATTACTGTGCATGATGGTGGGTAATCAAGAAATAAAAAAAGTGAATATGAAGGTACCATAGGCATTTTTCAGTAGACACTGTTCACTTGCACAAGTTTAACTAGAACATCAGCAGAAGCTGACAAAAGCCCTCAGCCAAAAGAACAGTGTTTACAGGCGGTAACAGTAACAAATACAAAATATTTGTTCTCACATGGATGTATACCTGTACATGTCTCAGTTTTAAATTTAAACTGGAGAGGTATGTACCATGTTTCATAACAATCCACCAAATGCCTTCTGAAAAATAAGCTCCTAAGTCTTACTTTTTTCTAAGCTATGTGATCTTGAAAAGTAGGTCAAGGTCATCCATCCTTGAACTTTACCAAGATTTTGTCAATATACATCTTCACTGAAGAAATAAAATTTATACAGCGAATCCTTTTAGATATCCAGCTCACAAGGCCAAAGTGGAAAAATCCGAGAAAAATTCATTTAAAATCAGATATTGTAGGTGGCACCCCCTTACTTGTGCAGCAGGTTCAGACCATCAGTCCAGATGATCACAGTAAGTTTTGTGAATAATCTACCCAATGGTTCCTGAGAAATAAGCTTCTAAGTGTTTTTCTATAATCTGTTCTTAAACGTAGAAAAATAGGTCAAGGTCACCCATCTTCGAACTTGACCGAGATATTGTCGAGACACATCTTCAACGAAGAAGTAAAATTCCTATGGTGAATCCTTTTAGAGATATCCCACTCACAAGGTAAAAGTTAACCGATGCTGGACGGAGGGACAGACGGACAGCTTTGGTGACGACAATAGCCCATCAACCTAAGGGCTGAGGGCTAAAAAGTGATCAGCCTCAAAATGTGACAGAAAAGGATGAACAAAACAGATTGATCAGAAGCATAATTTTTTAAAATAATTTGACCAAACTTATTCTAAATTTTCCTTTCTTCAAGGAATTGTTAACTTTGATATGTAAGCCAAAAACTTAATACTTTATGACGTCTTGGAAAAAGCAGGAAAGACCATCACAGCCTGGAGAAAGTAGGTTAACACAGTTGGTGCAATCTGAAGGTAAAATTCAAATAGCAGTTACATGATTAATATTTCTGGGAAATTTGTTGCTGAAGGCTGCAGCTGTTCCTGAGATATTTGGTAAAACACATGACATCATGTATTGAAACATAACAAATTGTCATATTTAGTGATTGACAAAATTTGAACTTCCATAAAGACCTCGTCTTGAAAATAATTTGACAGATTTTTACTCATTTAATTCCATTCCTTTAAGGAATTTTTTCTTTGATATGGAAGCCAAAATGTTAATACTTCATGACTTTTATTGGAAAAAGAGGAAAAATTAATTTCAGTCTGCAGAAAGTAGGTCAACATAGGTGGCACCACCAATAGCTTTACCGGTATTTTTGCATATTCACCACATGATGATTGCTGCACTGGCTGTTGAGATATTTAGTAACAGACAGTGGATGCTGAGCCAGTGCATCACTTCACAGACACAGAGTGAACTAAAAATGCCAATTATTACTGGACAATATTTACATAATAGCTAATGAATCAAATTTAATTTGTTATGGCATCATGTTAAAAAAAAATTCCCACAGGAATATTTGTAAAAATTTGTGAAATGAAGAGGAGCTAAATATAAATTAAGAGTGACATATTAATAAAAAAACTATGTTAATCACACACAAACACACACAAATCAAACATCTCTGTCTAAATTAATCATCATGGGTAGTGCTTTTACTATTAGTGATCAGGTAAGACATTAACACACTGACATTAATTAGTGATTACCTGATACAGTGTGTGCATGATAATACTAAATGGAAATTCTGAAGCAAGGTTTCAATTTTTATAAAAAAAACAGTCTAGTATATTATAGCTAGGACATAGAGTTGGAACGTTTCCAAAAGTGGTTATTTAATCATCATTTGTGGTGCATTTGGCATTTTTGTGGCTGTACCAAAAGGAATTCCATATTATAAAGGAATATTACTGTGGTTGGCTTCATACTCCTGAGGTAAATTTTCATGATTTTCAGTTTTGAAGTATTTCTTGAGGATTCAATTTTAACAGCCTCACCATCATTAACCTAGATACAGAGTTTATATCCATTGTTACATGAATTACTTAATATATGTGAACATGTTAACAATTTGACTTATTACAAGCCAAGGGAAGTTTAAACTTTGTTTACTATTAAATAAATATTTCATATTTTTATATTATTTCAATCTTTTTTTTTATAGCTAACATAAAAGGCCACTATATTATATATGAAATAAGTCTTTTACTTTTCAATATATGAATATTGCTACAGTCATTGATATAAATGAATGTTCCTCTATGTAGATTAGGTATCTTATTCATGAATGTTTCAATTTCAAGATCATTTCCCTTTTGCAAATATCATGAAATTTAAACCCTTGCAAACAAAAAGCCAACCACATTATATCTATACATAGGATGAATGAGTAAACAGAAACCTTGCTTGACACCTATAATGTGCAATGTTAAAGAGGAACTCCAAAGGGTACAACCAACAGGGTCAAGGAAGGGAGGAAACATTTTAGAAAACCAAATTTGTAGGAGGCATACCAGTGGGGATATCCAAAGAAATGGTGGTGGCATCTGCTGAATGAAAAGGAACAGGCACACGCAAATATACCTATGTCACACTATGAGCAGGTACAAGCAATATACACAGCAATGACAAAGTGACATATAAATCTGGTCAACATAATCATATTTACAGTTTTATCAATGTTCTGATTATCACTGTAAACATATACAACATTACTATTAAGTGAAAAAGTCTCTGTATATATTATACACAGGTAAAATTAATTTCTTTATTTTATCCAGTTTAATGTTTTGTATGATGTCTGCCAATATGTGTAACCTCATAAATACATTATTAATTACCTTTTTTTCCATCAGAGAAATTTTCAAAAATGTGCAGTCAGATAACAGATTTTTTATTAGTCAGTTTGAGCATACAAACTTTTCAAGATAAACGAAAACACAATTTAATATTCCATTTACAGCCCAGTCTATATCCAGTCCAACTGTACCATGGACCACAGTTTAAATGCAGTTTAAATTATTCGCTAGCCTAATGAAATGAGCAATAGAAGACTATGAATGTGCATACATGGACAACTACATTTGATATTTATATCACAAATTTCTTTAGCTACTGATAATCAACAGGAATGAACTTACCATATTTTTGACCAAGTCTTATAATTTTGACAAAACATATTACTGGTACCTTTATGTGGCTGCTATATTAGAAGCCTGATATAAAACTTAGCTGTTTGGCTTCAGACGTATTGCTCTTGTTGGTGATGTTACAGTATGGCAGGTGGTGCCACAAAAGTCTACTGAGAAATAACATACTCTGCTTGTGACCAATCAATTTTTCTTTACTTGTTACATTATAATCTTGCTAAACTGTTATAATTTTATATTATTTTATTAATACTAACATTTGAAAGTTCTGCCCCACTGGGCAATTTAAGATGCCTACATGTGTTTTTCTTGTTTGTTTAAAGATTTGTTTATTGATAATATTTTAATATTTGAAAAACAATGTACATTTAATTTAAGATAATGTACATTATCAATATGATTTCATTTCTAAAACAAGGACATAGCAGATTGAAGATAACACAGGTTTATGTGGGAAAGCAAGTAGGAAATTGGTTTCCCCTTCCACCATTTGTTATATTTTTTTACAATTTTGACTAGCCCCAGGCAAACATTAACAAATGATGTTGTGCCCTGCTTTATTCACTTCAGTTTAATTCAGTTCATCACAATAAGGTCTGAATGTCTGACTTTTTATACATGAACTACCACTAGGCACATTACTCTCTATATGATTTCTACAAGTTAAATTATATTACATCTTTTTCATAAGGCAAAAACCAGCTACATCTTTTTTTTGTTTGATTAAATTTGGAGCATATCAAAATATTTCTGAAAACTTTAATTGTACCAATATAGTAAAACAAAAAATATGTTTTAATGCCATGAAATATTAAAAATGTTAAAAAAAACTCTCACACATGAGCAATCAACAAATGACAATGCACAAACAAATTACAGCAAAATTTAATTAAGACCCAACAATGTTAGTTGAAAACATACACCAAAAAACACAAGTGACCCACTGGTCATAGTGCTCAGCTGATACAGTAAGCAGAAGTCAACAGGTCTACTTTGTCAGTGCCTGCTGTCATGTCTCTTTTGACAGCTGATGGTGCATATCAATTATTCTCCTCAGTCCTAATGTTGCTACATTTATACATGCATGGGTTCAATGAAAAAGTGTAGTCCAGCAACCCAACAAGGAAAAAAAGGGCATGGAAACTAAATCATCTGTGTCAAAACAAACTGAGTGACATTTTGTGCACTATCAATATCATTTAATTTAATTATATTTACTTATACAAAAGGAAGTGCTGACCTAACTTAATTTAGTGCTGTTAGTCAAAAGGTCAAGGCTTGTTTATAAAGGCATCTTTACCCAAGTTTTTAATTAACTTCTTACTTTAACTTGAGATAATGTACTTAAGATTACAATATCTGCTGATGTGATCCTAAATGTAATAACAGCTTTTAAAGGTAAAATCATGTATGAGCTATTTACTACACTATAAGAGGTATAGTAATCAAGTGTCAGAGATATTATGGCATTCTTGAATAGTTATTGTGGTTTTAATCTGTCAAAGGATTGTTTTAAAAGATAAATTTCAAAGGACATACACTGTATGACTGGTACAAATGGACCTTATATACAACTGACTACATGGTCTCCATATTTATTGGGATAACTCTCTTTTCTATGTACATACCATATTAATGCATACTATAAACTGCACTTTGATATCTTAATTTTTGTTTCCATGAATATAATCTCTGAAACCCCCTGGCATAGATGAACATCCTACCAAAATTATCCAGCTATTACGGGCTGATGCTGAGAACTGCAGAATCCAAAACATTTATGCATTACTTAATCATTACAATATTTTAAGGGTCCCACACTGTACAGTGTTAAATAATTTTAATTAATCCAAAATTTACAGATGAAACATGATTGATGGATAACAGTGGCTGTGCTGGATATAATTGCATTAATAACCCACACAACAGACATTAAAATTATTCACAAGTCAAACAAAGTCAAACTGTTCACTGCACAGTTTCCCAACATGCAACGTACCAAACTAACAATGGATACCAATAGCATATACCTGTCTGTGATACTTGTAATAAACAGTGTAAAATTTATTCAAAATAAATGAGTCAAGTATTCTATAATTTCTTTGATGGAATGGAATTGCATAGTCTCTGAGAAAATGATGCTGAGAACTAGACACATCTTAGAACAAAACCATTATAAGAGTGCCTGCTTACTTACCTTCTAAATGCAGCCAGTAATGAGAGCAGAAAGTTTCCCAAAGTATAAAACAAGAATAATATCAAGATCCTTAAGAACAGATCTGGGACAATCCAGTGTATATAATACAGTTCATACACTAAATAACAGTAATGTGTAAAATATCCCAGAGGGTCTTGGTATCACTGATGAAGAACTGTTGAACGGTAACTCCTGACTGGAGAGTATAACCGTCATCTATAACTACATGTTGTGGTCTCATAATATATGTATAGACAGAGACAATACAGCCAGGGTCCAGCAGCTGAGTGATGATGAGACAGATGAGGATTATGGGATGCTGATCTGGGCGTGTCCCAACAGCAGCAGTTTAAGAGTGGATGGGGAATCAGACTAAACCCCCGAGCTGACTGTCAGCAGACCAGCCCAGCTAGTAATCAGCCACCCATATTCAATATTATTTATTTCAAGATTTTTTTTATAGGAATAGGACCACAGCTGTGAATGGGACCATACTGATGCATATGCGTATGTTAAGGTTTATGAGATTAATGACAGCTATAAATGTGCATTTATTAGGGTTAACAGATGACAGGGTTCTCATATGTAAATGTACATGGTTTATATTACTGATAAAGTCTTTTACAAATATAATTAAAAATCAAATCATAATATTCATTTGGTGAGTAAATTAATTTAACTAAGATACTAAAAACAAAAATGTTTATAATAATATTTAAGGCACAGGATTCAAATTAACTGGTAAAATTGTTGTATTATTGCAAGATGATTTAATCAAATTCAGAACTGAATGATATTTTTAGTTTTTGAGATGCAGTGTACACATAACAGAATGTGAATAAATGCTTCTTACTTTACAAACACTTTTTTAAGGAAAGTATGAAAGAAAACTAAGTAGTAAATGAAAATTACCGTGACCTTTTCCAAACAGAGCAAACATTACCCTTATTCTATGTAGTCTCTATACTAAGGCAGATTCTGACACAAACAAAAACACTCTGGGTCTGGTATGACAGGTGCTATAAATTATGGGTGAAAATTCCCGATGTTGATTATTTAGTGCTCTTAGCATGGCATGTTGTTATTTTATTCCTCCACTGTGGAACCTTGAAATATCTGCATTATTGATCTGGGAGTCCAAATGTTATTACAACTTGATGCTCCAAACCACAAATAACCTTGCAAAATGTCCCTGAGACTTTCAGTACTGCCCTGCTTAGAACCTTATACATCAGAGGAATCAAATAAAATGCCTAACTTGGAAAAATTTTATTTTTCAATATTTATCTAACATTAAACATGCATGCATGTATTATTTGATAAATGTTATTTGTTAAACTCTTATATATTTGTTTCACATGTACATATAACCCTACAGTGTCATGAGAAAAATATTTATGATATACCTGATACTGAAATATACATTCAGTAGCCCACCTGGAATAACTGAAAACACTCGTCCGGAGAGATGCCCTTGCTACAGCTAATAACTGTATATACTTAACAACATATATTCCACCTGTGGCGTAAAACTATGGTGTATAAAGAAAGTAAAAGAATTATCTGTTTTTTATCATGTGTAACATACAATATATTACATGTTTGAATACATTAATACACAGTGGGTATTGATAATTATAACTAGACATTTCTTGGCACCACAGATGCCATATTATTCCCAGACAATTAATCCCCCCACCCCTTCCTTTTTAAAAATAGGCCCCCATCTTCAGAAGCAAATATTAACATTTGGCAAGCAACCAGGGTTTCTTCAAATGTGACTTTAAAACCAAGGACAAGGTCACTAGTCTCAGTCAACAACTTATCATCTGACATCTTCCATTTTGATTTTCAGATACATACATCAATCGACTTGAGAAACAATATTTTTCACCAAATATGGGAATATTCAAGGTCAAGTCCACTCATAGGAAAGGTCATGACCCCATATCAATGCACATGACAAGTTTGGTTAAGATCAGTGAATTATTTTTGAGTTATTGCGTAAACAAGATTTATATGTGGCAGCGGTGGCAGGACCAACATGAAACATTAGTATCCCCTGACTTTGTCTGGGTATACAATAATAGCATACATGCCAAGCAGAGTGTAACACTCTATCATGCATGCAAAGATGCACAGGTTCCTATTTCACACACAAAATACAAAATTATGTATATTTTATGTTACTATTTTGAATGGATGTTTTTAAAATTATCTACATTAGAACATACCTGCTCCTTCGAACCCGATGACCGTGTCATTTCCTGTGGCCTCCACTGGGGTGGGACCTGTGGGCTGGTTGAGGTTTGGATACAACTGGTCTTGTGATGGGCTGGCTAAACCCTCAAAACCTAAAAATAAAGAATGAAAATACATTAGACATGGTAAAAGATCACCAGTATATTACTCCAGATATACCATAATATTAAAAACACTGGCTGATATAACACTTGGGCTCTGCATTATTTTATATTTTTTATTTCATTTTAGATTACATCATACCAATGAAACCAGCAACTCAACGTCAATATATCTGCTGATAGCCATTTGGCTGGGTCGGTTTAATATGGTTTATATCCATAACCTAAAAATATAAATATTTTGTATCCCCAGACACCAGGAATCCTGTATTCAGTTCTGATAAAGCTTTTTATATTTATGTCTCAAACTTTATGTCTGCTTTCTACACTAGGCATATTTAGATATAAGCTTGTTAAACAGAATGAAAATGAAAGACTGCAAGAGTGAGTTTTTCAAAATTCAGCATTATTGATAATCAATATATCAAGTACAGTTGGACTTGTTTTGCCTTCCCCTTTATCTACACATTTCACCTAAATGCAAAATTATGCGGAAAAAAAAATTAAAACAGGTTCTTATTGCCTATTTATTTGGGTTATATATATTTATATATACGAATCAAAGTAACTATATCTGTCAATGTGCAGTTGTTTACACTGATGTGCCATATTTTCCCCAATCCATTGCAAATTCTTGGCCTGGATACCATGTTAATACATTATGCAAGTCCATCGATAAAACCTCTCCATTACATATTATAAGCCTACTTCATACACAACATAATACTTGACATGTTGTGGGCTATGGATTATTCATTGAAGAATTACCCTTGACCAACTCTGGCCATCCACAAGAATAATTTTTTCTGTACCGAACATTGGTAAACAAAAATGTTATTGCTTTATAGCAATACCTATTGGTTCCTCTGAAACAATATTTGATTTTGGAATATCTTCTTTGACCTTGTCCTCTCCTGTGTCTGCATCCTTATCCACGATCACTATATTTGGTGGTTTGTAAAACTTGCTCCGCCAGTCATTGTCTCCCATTGTTAACTGTTATTATTTATTCCAATCTGAAAATTCCCAAACAGTCGCAAATCTCTAGATGGTATGTTACCTTGTTACTTATGAGACTTATAAAAGGCTTTTGATTCTCACTGTCAAATGCTTTCAGGCAATCAATATAACTGAAGAGACTTGATATATCTTTTATATTTTATTGAATTTCAGCTCCATTCATCTGTAATCATAATCCTCTTCACAAATTCATTTTCCAGGCTTCAGTGGATTACTAACTTCCTTTAAAAGTTGTAATGTATGATTTCATAAATGGATGTGATATTGGTCTTATTATCCTGCAGACCTGCATTCACATCAATAATCAGAACATCAACAGTTCACTCTGCGTATCCAGTTCCTTGCACAGGTAGAGCTGTCATTCTATCATCCAGGCAAAGTTGTCTGATCCACACAAGTGAGAGAACTTACACACAATGCTACCCAAAGGTAGCAATGATTCAAGAGCTTATATAAATATCGTCTCCTGGGAAGATGTAGGTATGTCACCCAGAAAGTGGACTAACACTGTCCACTCAAGCAAGACAAGACCCACCTACTGAGGTAGGCGATGCTTAGTACCTTATGACCTGAAAATTTATATCAGTCCCTAGCAGAGTGTCAAAAAAAAACAACATGAACACTGATGGGTATACTGATGAATCATGGTCATGCCTGAGCGACTCACATAACCCACAAATATAGGTGTGGTAGAGAGTGACACAGTTTAAAATGTGGTGAACAGTGTGTCAAGGATGGCATCAACTGACACTTCTGGTTTCCATTTCTTTCAAAGGATACATAAATAAACTACTTTACAATTGTCCTGGCAGTTTTAGATGCTGGATAGTGATATCAAAATCACATATTTTTTTAGTGGAATGATCTTCTCGGCAAGTGTTGCGGTTAATAAGTGAGCACTCATGTTTTACCCACACAAAGATGCATCAATGACTGCTGAAGTTTTGTGTCTAGTAATTTTTCATGTAGCAACGAATCTACAGCTAGGACACTTAAAGCCATTTATCTACCAGTATATAATCTCATGTTTACTGAGGCTCCTAAGTTTTTATGCATAGTTTGTCTTTGTATGATTACCAATAAAATTACTAATTAACTAACTGTATCTTATAATATACCTATGATCATAGAGAAAAGATTCTTTTATTATCTGTGTTATTGTTATTAAAGAAAGGCAGGTCATGCATGCCAAGTGGAAAGTCTTGGTACAACTTAACTTAACCTTTAATGCATTCTTTAAGAAAATATTCTGTATGCCACCTTTTATTATATATTTAATTCTATCTTATGTATCATGTTTGTAAATACTAGTGGAAGCTCTGACTGAAGTATTAAATTGTGAAAATATACAAGTAAAAATTCATTTAATGATTAAAGAATTTTAATTATTAGATTTCACAATGTTTTGATCCAACTCTGTCATATGAATGGGTAAATTTAATTCTTACCTATGCAGGGAAAATATTTCCAATGCTGTATTGTACATTTAAATATACTCATGTAATTACAAAAAAACATACAAACTTATTTTTAAGCTTATGCACTTTATCCTTGGTTATATTACATCTGACATGTTATAACTAATAGACTGCTTTCCAAACATCCATATATGCCCTTACTCTCAAGCAAGAACATACACATAAATGAACAGGAAGACATCTGTTTAATGTGATGCACAGGTCAGACAATGTCTAACCTGTGCTTAAAATCAGCAATCAAAAACAAAGGCCTGCCACAATATCAGTCTGCTATAACCTCAAACTCGAGAAATTTGTAGAATTATGAACCACCCCCAATTATAAAAATAATTCAAAATCAACCCCTTGCCCTTAAATTGTAAAATAAAATTAACTTGGAATGGTTTCACATAGTTGGATTACACAGGTCATTTATTATGTATGTCAAGGCCCAGATCCCGATCTAGACCAATTGGCGGTTGGTCCAGTCTGAAGCCTGATCGGGATTTAGGCCTGAAACCTTATGGAATATAATGTTTACACCTAAAGCCTGCTCTAGTCTGCCATAGAATCTCAATCTAGAACTGGTCCAGACCAGATCGTAATGGAGGTTTAGGCCAGACCAAATTCCGATCGGAAACCTTATGGAATATAATGTTTATACCAAAAGCCTGCTCTAGTCTGAATAGTCTGCTAGTGATAGAGAGGGCTTCTATGGGTTAAGAAGCTATTTTAAATAACTGATAACTTATGTGACTGGCTCATTCAGCCTCACTTTAGATTTTCCTAGACCCTGGCCTCTCTTTTTCCTGATGAAGAAGACAAAGCATGGTGTCTCCTTCTCTTTTTTTTCTTTTTTTCTTATAAGTGTTCTTTGTCACTAACCTGGCAATATGACACTTAATTTTGACATCTACTTTAATTAAACCTGGGCTCACAGGCCTTATATAACGAGACATTAATGATCATAAATGAGTCTGATAATTACATATCTTGCATTATTAAGTTGACATATACTGATGCTACCACAAAATGTATTTGATTACATCAGTTTGCTTCATTATTAATACATCAAATACAAACATAAAAAAAAACACATTTTGTGTTTATACAATCAAGGCCTACAGGCCTAATGTGAACCTGTGCAATGGGATATACATCAGGTATAATGCTTCCATGCTGGACAGTTGCCTTGGTGCAAGGCTGAGAATTACACACCAGGTGACCCGGGCTCCATACTCAGCCTTGAGTATGTTCTTACGAAATATCGTAGCGGTCCTTTTGATGTATCAGAAGGAAAGAATAAAAGAGTAATTAAGAATAAGATGCAGCTTAAACTATGTTCACTCTACCTATATATCCTTTATATATCAGTTTCCATACATGTGGAGTCTTCTGTTTATGTTATATATGATATAACAGCATTTTATCATGAAGAGAAGAGCAGAAGACCATCACTGACACAGCCATGTTGCTGAGGCATGAACTCTGGTCACCCATGACCTGACCTGTGACCTGACCTCTGGTGTACCAGAGTAATTTATTGCTAATAAATCTATTAAAAAAATCTTATTTCATGAATAAAACTTATGAGTAAATGATAATATATGGCTTCAATAAGTCCTTTATAAGTTTATGGCTATATCATTTAAGGTTTTAACAAATTTGCCTATGGAAGTTATGGAAACAATATTTACTATAATTTATTTGGAACAATAATCAGAGGACACCTCTTCTCATATCAATAAGGTCAAGGACAGGGTCATGTGACAAAAGATAAACATGACCGCATGGCAGGCTAAAAAAAACCACAGGAGTTGAAATCTTAACAATTTCCTTATAAGGGCACTTCTGCATAATTTATTTTTACTCCAGAACAGTTTATTAGCCATTATTGGTAAGAAATTTGCTAAATTGCCTCCATTTTCTCTGTTTATTTTGCAAATATCCCAATATACCCCTGCTACGCTTTTCCATAAGAGGATCCCCATAACTGAAATCTCATTTCAGTTATGAACCCATAACAAGCTGGACAGTTACTTTTCAAGTACATGACTGACAGGTATGTACAATGCAAGCCTGCTGAAATATGTCATGGATATACACAACACAAAAATGATTGTAAGTGGCACCACAAGTCTTGGGTACTAGAAGCCATCAAAGATGTATGGACATGAAAAATTTCAGGCAGATACTTCAAGCCACTGTTAGGCTATGAGCACAGATCCATGAAACAACCAGAAAACCAGTAGTTGACAAGCAACAATGTATCTCCGCTGAAGTCAGGAGGCACTGTGAAGTGATGGATGGATTGAGTGGTATGTCATACCACTGCTGAATATAGTCAACTAAAACTCTGAGAAAAGGGCATTAATGTAATCAACAAACACACCTGCAGCCACCTGTCTGGTCTACTAGAAAACTCTCCAAGATGGATTAACATGCCAAATTTTAGACCAATACCTTGACCCAATCCTCAGATATGAGCAATTTTCACTCAAAGCAAATGTATGGATGGACACCATGTGAAAACAACTGCGAATGACGCCACAAGTCTTGAGTACAAGATTGAGGAGTCCAAGATCTATAAATATGCACAATTTCAGACCAAAACTTCTAATCCCTCCTGAGAAAAGGGCATTAATTTATTATACAAAAAAGGAAAGGTAAGTGGCACCACCTGCCTGGTTTATGTAACAACTTTCTAAGATGGATGAACATGCCAAATTTCAGACCAATACCTTGACCCAATCCTCAGATATGAGCAATTTTCACTCAAAGCAAATGTATGGATGGACACCATGTGAAAACAACTGCGAATGACACCACAAGTCTTGAGTACAAGATTGAGGAGTCCACGATCTATAAATATGCACAATTTTAGACCAACACTTCTAATCCCTCCTGAGAAAAGGGCATTAATTTATTATACAAAAAAGGAAAGGTAAGTGGCACCACCTGCCTGGTTTATGTAACAACTTCCTAAGATGGATAAACATGCCAAATTTCAGACCAATACCTTGATCCACTCCTGAGATATGAGCAATTTTCACCAAAAGCACATGTACGGATGAACACCATGGGAAAATGATTGCAGATGGCGCCACTAGTCTTGAGTACAAGATGGAGGAGTCCAAGATCTATAGATATGTACAATTTCAGGCCAATACTGTGAATCACTCCTGAAAAGGGTATTAATTAATTCTATGAAAACAACAAGGTAAGTGGTGCCACCTTTCTGGCTTATGAGAGAACTTTCCAATATGGATGAACATGCCAAATTTCAAACCAATACCTTGACCCACTCCATAGTGATAGTATAGGTGAACGTACAGACAAAGGACAACGGAAGATGCCAAACCATCGCATAAGCTCACAGGTTCACTAAAAATGCAATTAGCGAAAAATAGACAAAATCTGATAAAGTTTTTTCAGATGACTAAAATAGTATCAGTTAACATACAGAAGATGGACGAGGCAACACTATTGCATAAGCTCACAGGTTGGCTCCACATGCAGCCCTGAGGGGCATGACACATGAGGTGATCACATGATACTCATGAGGTGATCACACGGTGCCCATGAGATGTTCACATGACACCCATGAGGTGATCACATGCCTTGTGCCTGGATGCACTGATTGAAATCTTGACCTATATCAGGCTGCACTAAATGAACTCTTGACCTGAACAACTAATACCTGAATTTCATATATGACTCATGTGACCAACACTGGCAAAAAACTTGGTGATGATAGCTCCGGCCGTTTCTGAGATTTTCATTTTAGTATGCTTTATTTGACAGATGACTAACTTCAACTTCCTGTAACTCGGCCAAAATTCACCGGACTTAAACCATTCAAACAAACTTAAGAGAGATGGTAAAAGAGATTATTTCTGTGAAATACTGAACAGTTTGGCTGGACTGTTATGGAGGAGAAGATTTTTAAAGGTTTTGTAGCTTTTACCCTATAAAATCTAAGAAAATGCGGTTAGCCAAAAATTAGCAAAACAGAGGTTTTCAGATGGCTAATTTTTTGCATAAAAACTTTCATGATGCTAGCTCCTGTTTTTTTAGACAGTATGAGTTAAGGTACAGATGATGGATGAAGGACAATGCCACACCATTGCATAAGCTCACAGGTTTGCTAAAAACATAGAACAAACATACATATATATATATATATATATATATATATATATATATATATATTTATTAACCAATACAGTTCATACATATGAGCCATATATACTAGCCATAAGAGCCTATATGGTACACATATATATATAACATGGGTAATTTTTATTTTCTGCTGTCAACAAAATGATTACCTACACTTTGTAATGTGGTATATAATGCCACCATCAGAGGCCCTTGCTGAGTAAGCTACTGGTAGTTAGGTTAGAGGTCACAGGAGACAAGATAGTGATGACAGACTGAAAGCTGTGTAGATTGTTCTCTGTTTGAACAGCTAGTTTTCTGGTGACAGCATGTAACATCATGATGGATAACAGATATTAAATGTGTGACATGTAGTATCTATCCATGAAAACAACCCATTTTATCTTGTTAATGTTTCAGCAAATCCATATCCATCTCCCATCATAAAAGGCTACCTAGCTCAGTACTGTGCACATCAAGAAGTGTTGTTTGTGCCTGCATGTTGAAACTTTTGATCAGTTACATTTGAAATGAACAACAAGCCATATGAAAGGGATTCTATATCATTTCAATTTTTATACCTCATCCTAAAAGGTATGTTTTCCTGTTGTTCATTGATTGTTTGGTAGGTCTGTCTGTTAGTGACCTTTATATAAGCAAAATTTTGCACTTATTTATATATATTTTGGGATGGCTCAGGGTAACAATCAAGGAATAATCCATTACATCTTGGAAATAATCAGGAACATCAAAATGTTTTATAACTAGACATTTCTTGGCACTGCAGGTGCCAGAGTATCCCCAGACATAGAACGCCCCCCCCCCCCCCTTTAAGAATAGGCCCCCATTTTTAGCAGTGTATACTGACACTTGGCAAGCAATTATTGTCGATAGGGTTCTTCCTCTCATGGCAGATGAACTATATGTGCAGGATGAAAGATCTGAGATGAAATGTTTGGCTGAAAATGCATCCACATCTTTTTAAAGATGTGTCCTGTGACCTTGACCTTTGACCTCATGACCCCAAAATCAATTGGAGTCTTGCTTTTTCAATGGGACATATATAAGTCATAAGTGGATCATCCACTATTGGCAAGTGAGCTATATATTCAAGATGGAAGACCTGGGATGAAAGTTTGGCTTTAAATGCATCCACAGTATCTTTTAAGATGTGAGTCCAGTGACCTTGACCTTTGACCTCATGACACTAGAACCTATAGGGTTCTAACTTTAGTGGTGGGCCATACATAAGTCACGTTTGAAATCCATATGGCTATCAACACTGGAGATATCATAAGAGGTGTGTGATTTTCACCAAATATGGACACATTAAAGGTCAAGGCCACTCTCATGGTAAAGGTCATGACCCAAATGTAAATAGACCTCTACCCAATAACCCATCTCTCTACATGTGCATAATATGAAAGAAATCTGTCCATTAGTTTTTGACTTATAATGCTTACAGTACTGTCAAGTGGGCAATTATGGGGGTAATAAAAGGCGTAAAAACAAGAAAAGATCTGAGATGAAATGTTTGGCTGAAAATGCCACTAGTTTCCGGTATATCACAAGGCTATCCAAGATCTTCGGTCACCTTGATTTTTGGACCAATCCATGCAAGCTTACTTGAGATATTTAAGAATTTGTGTTATTTTCAGCAAAAATGGACCTATTCAAGGTCAAGGTCACTCTCCTAGCATAGGTCATGACCCCATTTTAAATAGGCTTTGTCCCCTTACCTTTATTTATACAAATGTAAAGTTTGAAAAAGATCAGTGAAATATTTTTTGAGTTATCCTGCTCACAAGGTTTTTCTGCGGTGGCAGCGGCGGCGGGACCGTCGTGAAACCATAATATCCCGACTTTGTCTGGGGATACAATTAATTCAAAGGATTTTACTATTGTGACACAGGGCATTTCCCTTTGTTCATGATGAGACTGGTCTATTCATATGTATCAGGGCCAGTTTTTGTTAATGTATATAGACAATGTAAACCTTTGTTACAGAAGTGTTATTAAACCATTCACAAAATTTTACCAAGTACTTTAAAGAGTTTAATCATTATTTTGTCGCTTAAAGGCAAATCAAGTAACCAACCAACCAACCAATGATAATGACAAATCTAAAACAATATACATTGTCATTCATATATAGCATGTTAGGTATCTGGAATGTGACAGATCTTGAGGTCACTCATCAGCAAGTCATCAGTAGGTGACAGCTGGTTAATGAAGTCCTCATCAAGCATGCCATCCTCCAGCTTCCAGGGACTGGTATGTAATACAAAATGTTTGTCACTTCACTGGTCTCCCAGTGTACAAGTCCAGAGGCTACCGGATCAATATGGCTGATTGTTAACACCCACACACATGGCTTGAGCCCCCACCAAAACGGAAATTTGTTTGAGAATTGCTGATAGTCTCAGTGTTAAAACTAGATCAAGGAGCCATGGGGACATTTATGATATGGAGCAATCAAAAGTCAATAAATAAGTTGAACATAGAGTCAAAAAGAAGACCAAATATAGTGGGTCTTATAAAAAAGTTCAGAGTATAATATGAAAAACAGTTCTTATCTCATGAAGTAAAATATTCAGACCAGGCAGTTCATTTCCTATATTTATTCTAATAAACAGATGGGATATTTTGATACTTGACAATATTTCTCCACATCATCCCTAAATCTGTCAGGTAGAGAATTTAAAGCATTTTTATCCATATAGTCACTTCATAGATATAATATATATATATATATATATATATATATATATATATATATATATATATATATATATATACATATTTAGCACCATCATAAGGTGAATTTTTAAGCCAAATCACACTTAAACATAAGTGAGATTTGGAGGATCAGTGATCCAATCAAGATTTCATGTTTAAGTATTTTACCAAAATATTTAAGTTATAAAGAATGAGAAAAAATGATGAGGCAAGTGGGCTGTTGAGACACTGTATATGGTATTTCTCAATAGTTTTCCATAACTATAAGGATTCATTTAGACTAGAGTACAAATTAACAACTTTAAGGATGACCTGGTCCTCATTTGCAAAAACATAAAATTTTATCCACAAAAAAATGGATTCCTTATTCAGGATACAGTGCATCAGCTTCTCAAGATGATCCCTTGTTCAACAGGGAAATATATACACTCTGAATGACATCTTCATTCTTTAAAATCTGTTGATTATCATTATATAAAGAAGGATTAGTTGTAAATTTACATGGCAACATTTACAAGGTAAGGAAGAGAAACACATATGACCCATGCACAGGTTACATAATAACAAAAGAAAAAGAAGTATGTTTTTCAGCTTGAACACTAGAGGGTGCTGATAAGCAACTGCTGTATTACTGTGAATATAATAATAGTAATACATCAACATTTCCAACAGTAAAGGTAGATGCCTGAAGTAGAGAGAACTTGATTTTGATAGTGAAACTCACTAAGTTATCACTGATCAGGAACATGACTGATATATACAACCAGGGCTTCCTCTCTGTAATTATTCATAGACTCCCAATACAAGCCATGACAGTAATACAGTATGGATTGAGACAGAAATCTGCTGGTACCCAGGCCTTCCCCGATTCATACTGAATCAGAAAAGCATGCATGCACAGCTTAACTGGTCTGCTGGAACAATAATGGTACCATCATATTCCCATACTGGCTATGTAATGGGATACAAATCATTTATTATATTCTTATCTGTGATATAATAAACTAGTAATAAAATCTGAAATGATGGTTATGAATAAACAGAATATATCCGTGTTAATGTATAATATTACATTAATCAAATTGACAGCTGATCGAATCCTAGGCATGGATATTTCATATATTTAAAAAAAAACTTGTGTAACTTAATCTGGAGACTGTATAGAATCATGATCAGGAGGAAAAAAGTGTACTTGGTACTGAAATTAGGAAGACAACACTACCTGAGACACCAAGGTAACAATTATAATTCTCTAAAATTCACTTTTTTTAAACAACTATTCCTAAAACTTAATATCTACCAATTCTAATTTATATAATATCCATAATAGAGTAATGTATGAAATTCCACATTTGCTTACAGTATTCTTGATGGATATGCTGGTGTTGCCACCTGGTGACAATCTGTCTCACTAATGGTACATAATTCTTCCAAAGGATTAAAAAATACCAGGCCAAATACTACATACAAATTAAATTATCTCACACATATATACATGTGTTTTCTTATTGTGCAGTTAAAGGTATGTTCAATGCACGACTTAACTTTCTCAGGTCAACTGTATAAATATATAACAAACTTCCTTCTTGGAGAATGTTATTTATGAAGCAAAGTTATAATTATGGACACATTTAATTAACTAACCCACACCAGTTATCTATGTTGTGGCTACAGATCTGTTCAATGCATGACTGAACTTTCTGAGGTCAGACGTCATTTGACTTACTTCCTCATGGAAGAATGTTATTTATGGATAAATGTTATATGCACACAAAATTAACTGACCCATATCTGTTTCCTATCTTGCAACTACCCGTCTGTTCTTTGTGTATAACTAAACTGTCTGTGGGCAGCTGTCATATGACTTACTTCCTTAATTAAGAATGTTATATATTGAGAAATATTAATGTCATTAATATCATTAATAATGATACATCTTATACATTCATGCCTGACCCACAATAGCTGACATAAACAGTTATCTCTCATAGCTTGTCTGATAGCTCAACTGTGCATGCAGGCTGCCTGGTCTTGTGGTATCAAGGTTACCCCATTAGTCCACACAATTTAGGTTTACAACAGAGCATAGGTTCCCATGGCAACAACACTATCAGCACCAGCCTCTTCATCAACCTTGACCTGGCAGCCGGCATTCCAGCCATGACATTATTGCACATCTGTACAGTGTCCCCTTGATTTTATAGCAAGGTTCACCATCTCATGTTTCAGTTGACACTGACCATGCATGCATGCTGCCTAGGGAGGCTGCCCAGACTTTTTAGTGCTGAGCAGGCTGCAAAAGGATATAAACCAAAAGCTGTGCAGTCCAAAATTAAGTATCTGACATATTTGTAACACAGAACATACAAGATTTTGAAATCCAACATTATTTGTCAGCATAATCTGCTGATCAAGTTTTCTGAGATGGCATTAAGGATAAAAAAAGTTTGTGTACTTTTTTTTATATCTGCATCTAAACTTGATGGTAGCGGTGGTTAAATATCTTAAACTTAGCTGAACCTGTATGACTGCCATGGCTATATCTGTATATGTAACAGCTACCGCAAAACATTTCTCCAGGATTAATTAATTTGGAGAAGTGTTTAAAGATCATGGAGCCTTCCCTAGTAAATAAAGTTGCCCCTCCCTCAACAAACTGAACCGAGATCAATTCAGTAATTTTTGTGTGCCTGCTGACAGACAAATAACACACACTAACATTGGAGAAAACATAAATAACCTCCTTGCCTAAGGTAAATAGGCTGATCTCATGTGAGCTTAGCTCATATCTATTAAAACTGCTGATATATAAACTTGTGGCGCAATTACCTGTATATTACCATAAAAACCTACAGGTAACCCACTAACAAAACCACTCTGGCTGGTTCAGCAGTTGGTCGTGTTAGCGAAATTTCACTGCAATTTTGAAATCTATGCAGCACAATCCATTGATAGGATAGAGAATGACGTCATTATAATGTGTAATGTGCTGTACAGCTAGAGCAAATATGTAACTCAGTCGTCCGGGTGTAGGACAAAGGCCCACCTTGACAAAAGCCCACCCAGACAAAAGCCCACTGGACAAAAGCTCACACCTAAAAGTGCAGACTTGGACAAAGCCCACCCTAGACTAAAATATAAATTTAAATGATTTTAGGATGTTTTTCTACAGACTTAAATACTACTGTGTATCATTTTCTAAATATATCTATTTTTTTATACTAATACAATTTATAGTATTTATGTGCTCATGTACATGCATATATCTGTTGTATATATGTCTGCAGCTTGATATAACAGGACTAAGTATATTTTAAGTGGATATATTTGTTATAATTATATATTTTATAGATCACTTTAAAGATCACTATATATTTATTATTTTTTTAAATATAAAAGCATAAAATTCATATATATATATGAAGCCGTTAGCTTCATTCTAACCATATTCACCTGATGATCGGGTCGCATCCTGTGAAACAGACTGTTGTGAATTTTTAGTGTTGTTTTTCTCCAGGGTTATACCGCTCTGGCCTAGTCTGTAGGCCATAGTGCACTTTACATCGGAGGGTAACACTACCTTATATATATATATATATATATATATATATATATATATATATATATATATATATATATATATATATATATATATATATATATATATATATATATTTATAGTGGTACATATTTCCTGTAAATACAAAATTGTCAAAAGGCTAATAATATTAATTATATGTTAATCATAATAATATAATTTATATGTTAATATATGTTAATTTTATTTCAAGTTCCACACAGGCTTATATACCACACTCAGGGGAATATGATACCTGTCTCTTTGGCAAAAAATTTGACTAATTAGCTAGCTGGTTTCTGAAAGGAGTCTCCACAGATGAAGTTATGCAATCAACACAAACACAAACATCAAAGAGAATGCATTGGGTTCTTCTAAACTATTAATTGAGACATGTTATTGCACAGTTCAGCTGATATTAATAAACTAATTAAATATCACCTTGCAATTTAGTGATTTATTTTGTGTTGTTCAGTATCCCATTAACTCTAAGCTGCATATAAAAATATAAATATAACATGTATGTACACTTATATACACTTGTAAGCTGCCACAGATGTACAACAGATATTTGCATGTAAATGCACATACATAGTATAAGGAAAGGTTATTTACATTTTGAAGTGGATACTGTTGTACTTAAAAACTTCAGAAATACACCATAAGATTATTTAAATTTATATTTAAGTTATGGGTGGGCTTTTGTCCTTGTTTGCACTTAAAGGGGTGGGCTTTTGTCCGGTTGGCTCTTGTCAGCGTAGGCTATTGTCTGTCAACCCAGTCATCCATACAGAATATGATGAGGGTAGCTGACTGCTCAGTACAAAAGCCTAGATTCAGAAGGATTTTCACTCAATCTTCAAATATATGATTATGTTTTCATTTTATTTCATTATTTTGGGGGGAAATTTCATGAATAGAATAGAAGTTTTTGTGGAGGAAACTGCCTCCATTATCATTAAAGCTGGCTTAACAAATTATGATGTACATCTGCATATTTTCATTTCAGGGTAGGTGTACCTGCAGGTTTATATATGTGTAACAATCCGCAATTTATGGGTCGTGCAAATAAGGAACCATGGGTGAACCCCTACCCCCCTTCCCCCACTACAAGATACACTAGCTCATATGTGAGTAAAATATGACCCACCGAGGCACAGTCTTAAAAGCCTTCAAAGGCCTCACCCTTGGTAGGTCAGCCTGACTGTGAGAACTCCGGACTTTGAGTTCTGTGCCCAATTCTTAGTCCTAGGAAGCTATTAAAAATATTTGTTTTCTAGGGAAAATCAGAATTCTGGTTTTAAATCATTGGTAAGTCTAACAAAGTTGTTCTGTGTAATATGTAGCAAGTATTAAAGTATTAATGAAAGTAAATAGTCCATTTGATCATATATATTTTAAGATACTACACTCTCGACAACAACAATCCCTCCACCCCCCCCCCCCTCCACACTTCCCTTTTCAAAATTCCTGTATCTGCAACTGAAAACAGCTTGTTTTTCCACTTAATTATTAAGATTATAATTGGTACTGTTCCCTGGATTTGGATCAAATCAAACATAAAACAATGATAACCTACTGATAATGATATCCTATAATCTCATCATGTATTTACTCACTCAGCGAAAGGTAATCAAGACAAGTCACACATACATGAGTCATTAATTATACAAACCACATCTCTGTGGCTACCAGCGTTACTTTGAACATGACTGTCAGACTCACCCACTAACTGGGGAAACCGGCTCCTGCTATTGGGTTATTAAGTTCACTTTCTCATGATCACACATAGCATTTCACATTATAATGTATTATACCTCATTAATGATGGGATAGATACAGTAAGTTTATTATTATCTAAATTATTTAATACCAATGGTTTTAAAATTCAAAACACAGCTCGTTCCTGATAACAAATACCTGCTATTGGGTTATTAAGTTCACTTTCTCATGATCACACATAGCATTTCACATTATAATGTATTATACCTCATTAATGATGGGATAGATACAGTAAGTTTATTATTATCTAAATTATTTAATACCAATGGTTTTAAAATTCAAAACACAGCTCGTTCCTGATAACAAATACCTGCATGGCCTCCCTGCAGTATTACCTCAACTGATCATAATTTTTGCAACATTTGGTTAGTGGAAACCAAGTACATGTTTTTTTTAAATTTTTTTTGTGTGTGTCATGGATGTGAGACTGCGCAGTGAATGTATGTGCCAACTTTGGTTGGCTGTGAGCCAGAAAAACAGAGTTGTAAAAAACACATTATCACCAGGTGCCGGCAATCAATTCGTATGCAGTTTAGACATAATTGTTGAAAAATTGGTGTTTTGGTTATATGAAAATTAAACTAGGCCTGGTACAAGACATAAGTGTTCAGCTGGTGGTTATAGACTTGATTTGACCATCATAAACAAATGTTGTGAATGAGATACTGAACATAAGCACCTCCTCCTCCACATATTTTGTTATTTATTATCCTCTTCTAGAAATTCTAGAAGGAAAATTATCTGACACATAAATCAGAATTTTCTGCTTAACTCTCAAGTATTTTGAAAATAACACATTGATTTATCAAATTATCAATATGTTGTCACTTGCCCTGGTATACTCTAATTATTAACAGTTCTTATTTATGCAATAAAATTATTTACACAATATTTAAAAACTCATATCCGAAGAGGGATATATTACAAGTATTCTTACCAATATTGCATGGAAACTTAGCCATAAGCAAATTATGAGTCCATAAAGGTATTTTATGAAAACTAGATTTGACCGAAATATGGATCACAGCCACTGTATTTATCATTTCTAAATGATATTATATGTATATGTTTCAATGAATATTCAATATGAACATCTCTCCTGACTGTCAGTTCTAACATACTACACAAGCAAAACCAAACATGATCATGTGATAATATGTGTGTGTCATATCAGAAGAGGGTCCAGGGGGGTCCAGACCCTTAACTTTCTCTGTCGCCGCAACCTTTTTAAGGTTTTCACACCAAATTTAAAGGCTTGGACCCCTCCTTTTCCAGACCTGGGGACCTTATTTTTTTAGGTTTTTAGGAGTCCTCCTGGGTTGGACCCCCCCCCCCCCCCCTTTTTTTTTTCCTAAATCCTGGATCTGCCCCTGCATATACTGACATCTCCAAGGACTTCATAGTACCCTCCTTCATGTTTTCTGTGTAAAGCTGCCTTCTTGTAATTAGCCAAAAACAGGGCGTACGTGTCAACAGCCTGTCCTAACCAACCTGCTTTATAGATATATATTTATACTTTCTGTTCTCATCAAACAGGTCACATCTGTTTCCTAACTAGCATGTGGCAATAATCATCATGCCTCTGTAATCAAGTCTATTGATGGTTCAGTTTGGACAGGTTAAAACATGTGTACCTTATCATCCCATAAAATCCAACTACATTGGAACCCTGTTTTGTGACCGCCTAACAGTTACTACCACCTCACAATTACCAACACTTTTCGTGGTCCTGAATGACTTAATTAGAATTTCACAATTATGACCCCCCCCCCAAAATTATGACCACTTTTGTCAGTCCCAAAGGTGGTCATAATTATGCAGTGGGGCTCCACTATATGTACCTTACTAATGACATATATTAAGGGTGTGTATGCATATGGGTGTGCAATTGTTGATAATATCAGAGGCTAAGGTTTTAACTTTTACTTCCCTGATTTTAAATAATCTGATGAACTCTACAATGTTTGTTTTTAAATAAACTGATAATCTCTGCAGTGTTTATATTTTTTTTACCTAATTTTTTTTTCTTATTTTACCTGGACTAAAGACAGAAATGATAGTGCTTGAGTGCTCCAGTTTAGGAAGTCGGTTTGAGACCTGTACCCTTAGTGATGCCTGCATGATCATTCAGCATTTATAAAGGTGAAAGTTGAAGGAAGTTTTTTTATTATTAGACCCAAGAATAAGGAGAAATTCAGACGAGATAGGGATGAATAGCTAGACCAGAATAGACCAGAATATGTGACTGACCATATGATTAAGGCTTATAATATAAGCAGTGTCCAGTTTGTTATTTCTTTGTAGAATTCTTTTCAGCTGTTAAATTTTCAGGCCTTTTCTTTCAATTAAAGTGTAAACTGTTTTGTTTTATTTTGTTTAACATTATTTCTGATTTTGCATAATATATCATTTTATAAAGATTATATTATATTTGTTTATTAATATTTCTTTACTGGTAATCCAATTCTCATGATAACATGTATGTCTCCAAGCAACATAAAGTCATAATACCCAATTTTAAGATTTTTTTATCAGTAAGGACTGCATGTAGAATAATAACTTTTATTCATTTCACAGTGACTTATTCCATAACCATAATCTGTTCATTAAAAACATGCACAGACAAGCAGACAAGGCTTTTCTGTTAGGAAATTTTATGTAACACAGTGACCATTAATTATTAGTTCAGCAGTTTGATTGATAAGATAATATTTTGTTCTTGATAAGGTCACAATAGAGAGCTTGATAATTCATAACCATTCTTCCTGCATGGCATGTAGAGATAAAGAAATTTCCTGCAAATATATATCCATCAAACTGCATAAGATATACAATAACACTCTCATAACTAAACCATGATCAATATACATATCACCTCATATACTGACTTAATCATAAAAATGACTTATTGTGACAAGCATCAAAATTTAGTCAAAGGATAAGGTGTGACTGAATGTACATACATACACAGTGAATGATCAAACATACTGCTTGCCTTATTTTTACATGTTCACTCTATTTATATCAATAAAAAGGTTTTTGATAATATTTTTTTTGAGAATCACATTTAAAAATTAAGTTAAAATATACATATATTGCTAAGTTTATTGCTTAACCTATAGATGCACTTGAAATTGTTTGCTCTTTTAATCAAGATCATAAACGATAAAAAAAAAGTTTGTTTATGGATTCATTATCAATATCAATGGCTTCATTTTGAAGAGTGGATCTTACATTGATATAAACCAAACAGGATAGACTCAAGCCAAGTAGTTTTAATTTTGGACAAGTTTTAAGATTTATTTCAATTTGCCCTATACTTGAATAAATGAAGTAAAAGTAACCCAGCTATATCTACATCTAGTGAGCTAGATAAGGGCCTGAGCTATGACCAATAATTTCCTGTTACTATCAAACACTACTGCCACGTCACAAAATAAGAGTTATAAACATTATAAAGTGAATATATGAGGAAGGTAAAACTCAACCAATATTTCACATGCAACTACAAAATGTGAATTACTACTAACAACTGTGAGGATAAACTACTAAAAAAAGGGACCTATAAATTTCATACATATATTACCTGTAATATGTATTACCTGTAATTTGTGTTACCTGTAATATGTATTACCTGTAAATATAAATGCCTACAAGGCTGTGACATGTGACTGTGTGATATGACCTAGAAAGCCAAGGTTACAGACACCTGGTAACTTACAATATATACCTGTAGACATGTTCAAGCGATTCCACTTCTGGAACATTGTCTTTTTTGGGAAAGCTGTGTCTGAAATATCCAATCAAGTTGTACCATGAAAAAGTTAACTAGAATGCTGACCGTGCACTGTTATAATTGTCATTTAAGGTTCTATCATATAATTTCTACATTCACACATTATATATTTATAGACATGCTCATGAAAGCCTTTCAAGCAAAACCCTGTACAGGTTAATGCTTACCTGTATCAGACAGCCAGGCAGATACATTTTTTCCTTATTATTGACAGCAAAATGAAAAAGAGCTATCACATTATGTTTTCATACTAATCATAAACACACAAGCATAAAAATATAAACCATGATTTGAATTAAGTGAGAACCTCTGAACACTAAGGAGACTTTTGCCCATGTTTGAAAGACATGAGGATAACTGACAGTTTTTGAAGAATTCTTCTTCCACAGTTCCAGACCATTTAAATGTTTGTAGTGGTGTCCATAAAAGCTTTTTTTGTCCATAATATACAGATGTCCATCATAGAGTTGTGTCAATAAAAACGGATGTCACATAGGAGAGGTTTCCGAATATAAAATCTCATATGAACCTACCATATCTACCATATGAATTATAGCCTCCATCATCTTATTGTTAGTTGATAAAACCTAACATCAAATGTTCTATCTAGAAGAAAGAATGCAAGAAAGAGTGAGGCAGATGGATTTAGTCCGAGAGAAAGCAAGAGATAGAGAGACAAACAGACAGAGAGAATGGTAGGAAAGAGCTCTAGAGAAAGAGAAGAGACAAAAGAGCGTTAGAGAAAGAGATGATAGAGAGAGAGAGTAAAGAGTGAGAGAGAAAGAGAGAGAGAGAGAAAAGAGAGAGAGAGATGAGAGAGAAAAGAGAGAGAGAAAAGAGAGAGAGAGAGAGAGGCTAAGGAGTAGTTATACATGTCTGTTTTGATCACTGTATCTGACTGACTGTCCCCTATTAATGCATCATCTGAACCTGTGACTGAGGCAGCAGCTGTGACCTGAGCTGGCTCAGCATCCCTGGCCTGAATCTACATCAGCAGCACTATATACTACTACTGGCATGACACCAGCTTCTGTATCTATGGAGCTCTCTCTGCACTCACACCAGTACATCCCTGCCGTGGGCCGGATAACTTTGATGGTGCCTGTATTCACTACTTTTTCTGTATATTTTTGGATCATATTAATGTTACTGTAAATAGCTCCCCTGCTCTTACCTCACCTTTCCCTAATGATGGGATAACATTACATAACACAGCAGCAATAACAATGAATCATGAGACATATTACTGCACATACATTCATAACACGCTCTTTATCTAATAATAGCAGTATACACTCTATTCAAACATGTGACCTGCAACATTCAGGTTTTAGTCTGTACAAGAGACAGTGGCACATGGATGCTCTTGAGATGTTTGAGATGTTCTCAGTCTCTTATCAGTTTGATATAAGCACAAAAATGTGATATACAGGAGGTCCAATGACAGCCTCAAGGATGGAATCTGCAGAAAGTTTTGTGGTGATTGGACCTGTAGAGGCAGGGAAGAAGCTTGAAATGCTTTTGAGTGACTAGATGTGTATCCAAATTTAGTGAATTATAGCAGGATTACTTGTTTTACAAGTCATGATAACAATGTATAGCAATTTAACCAAGGCCCCAAGGTAAATTTTCAAATGTAAACAATGCACATACATGCCATATAAAGCATGTATAAAACGCTCCTACCTTGTGTAAGCATAAATTATGTAAATCACCAAATGGTATTTTGATTCACCTCTTGGTGTGGAATATATCAGGCAACCAAATTAACATGTGCTCACACCTCTGAGTGTAAGTCCATACTCAGCAGAGCAATACTACAGAAACTATCCTGGGAACAGACAAATTGATATTGGCACTGTCACAAATAACCATGAGAGCAGGCAGAGTGTAAGTCATGACATGGGGGGGATTTCATGGTTAGCAAATAATGAACAGGAATATGGCACCTTTTTTGATTGCTGAAGACAATCCATTGTAACCTAAGGGAGACTCAAGACTTGTTATATAGAAACTGCATATCCAATTTGGGGGGTGGGGGGGGGGGGGGGGAGGGCTGGAAGAGATCCTAACTATTATCTGAAGGGAGCTAACCTAAAGATAGACGGGGCAAAGGTTGACTGAAGAATTTTGATAGAAATTTGAAATTAAATAATAATTACTAAATAAAAAAAATATAATCCGAGCTACCAAGATGTTAACTGTAAGCTAACACCTGAAGAAAACATACACAGGTAGGGGGAGGAGAGCTTACCTGAATATAAATGTTGGTAGCTAACAATTATATAATGAATACTTAATCTAACAAAAAGTACAGGATGGTACCTGTATGTTCACACCTGACAAACATACATAGTTTGTATCCACTATTCTTTGCTGGTAGTAGGGTGAGAACAACTAATTTAGTCAATCTATGAGAAAATACATGGCATTCAGTACAAAAGTAACCACAATATGATATATAGGTATCTCAATGGAACAACTGGCTAGTTGAACTGCCTCTTGACCACTCTGGAAATACATTTTGATATTACAATTAATAACTAATCAATCAAATTCCCATGTCTAGAAAGGAGACTCTAGAATCATTTTGTGGAAAGGTAACTGCAGAATGGAAATCATAACAACACACTGTTAGGCCAAAATAAAAAAAAGGTATGGTTCTCAGGCACTTTTTTCCAGAAATCAATGTGGGCGGGCGCTTTTTTTATTTTAAATTTTTTGGTATGTTTCGACAAAAATGTCAAATGATAAGGGAAAAGCATGAAAATAACAGTTTTATTTTGCTAAATAAGTAAAAGCACTACAAAACCAAAGAAATTGTATGGTTTATCTTCTTGAAAGAAATGTCAGAGCTGCAGCAGCTCAAAATTGGAAAGTTTCTTTTGAAAATCAAAATAAAAATTTTTGATGCGGGGGTTTAAAATTGATGCGGGCTGTGCCTGAGCACCATACCTTTAATTTTTTTTGGCCTTACACACAGATTGATAATAAGTGTATACTAAAATATCAGCAAAAGCTGACATAAGCCCTCAGCCAAAAGAGCAGTTTTTATGGGTGGTTAAAGTAACAAGTATTCATGTGATATTTGTTCTCACATGGGTGTATATCTGTATATATGTCTCTTGTTCATGTTATGATTTAGAAAAAGTAAGGTATGTATGAAGTAACTTTGTAAGTCTGGCACCTATTCTTTGTAAGTCATGCAGCACTAAAGAGATCATCAAGGCCAATGACCATTCCATGTCGCATGAAGGCCCTGAATGTCAGATGGTGACAAATTGTATCTGTTGGCCTCGAATCTTCTAACAAAATATCCTGGGAGGTTCTAGGCAAATTTCCTTGGAAACCTGAAATTAGGTCACCATGAGCTATATTTTGCAACCTTTAAGAAAAGAAGTCAAATAAGCACCCAGACAGTCAGTCATTGTATCCATTAGGCCTATAATCTTCTAATGTAACATTCTGAGACATCCTTGGCAAATGTCCTTGGACAACTGAAATTAGGTCACAATGACCTATATTTTGCAACTTATCAGAAAAAATGTCATATTAGCACCAAAACAGTCAGCCAGGGCACAAACTGTATCCATACTGCCTGGCTAAAATCTTCTAACATAAAATTCAGGGATGTCCTAGTGAATTGTCTTTGGAAACCTGAAATTAGGTCCCCAAACTCTTGCAGCAATCACAGGCCATCGGTGCAAATAATCATAGCATATTTTATACCAATCCACCCAGTGGTTCCTGAGAAATAAAATTCCTATGGTGAATCCTTTTCGAGATATCCAGCTCACAAGGTAAATGTTTACACACCCGCCAGATGGATGGACTGATAGACAGATGGCTTGGGTGAGGACAATAGCCCTTCAGCCTCTAAGGATGAGGGCTAAAAAAAAAGTTACATTAATTCAGTTTATTTGTCCATCCACAAACAGCCCAAATTAAACATGATCACATGACCATAATAAAAAAAAGCATATAATGGTAATCATGTAACCTGCTGCTGCTAACACAATGCTATGCACCAGCCGACCCTTGGACTGTTTGATTAAATTATAACCAAGTTCAGGATGGGTGTGGAGTAATCACAATGTAGATGAGATGTGGTCCAAAGGGAAATTATAATCCTGACCTCACATCTTTACCTGTAGAACTGGATCAATGAAACAGTAAAATGTTTCCCCAATTATAATGATTTTGGAATGTTTTCAGTGATACAATTTTACATACAACTGAATACTGCTCAAAGTATATTTTTTCTTTTTCTGTCAACCAAGACTCAGTAATATGTCCGACTTGTGTCAGACTCTAATAAAGTTAAATTATTACTCAGCAGAACCTGTTTATACCAATTCTCAGATGTGTAATGTTCTGCAAGTCCTTTTGATTTCAAGACATTAGGGCTTTGGTATATATCTTGGAAAGACTTGGTGAATAAATGTCTATATTCTTGTTTACACAATCAAATGAATATATTATGTATTTATTTCCCTGTGTTTAGGTGATGGTACCTGTTACCTGAAGGTGTTGTACTCTGATATCCCTGTGTTTGAGTGATGGTATGTGTTACCTGTAGGTGTTGTACTCTGATATCCCTAAGTTTGAGTGATGGTATGTGTTACCTATAGGTGTTGTACTCTAATATCCCTGTGTTTGAGTGATGGTATGTGTTACCTGTAGGTGTTGTACTCTGATATCCCTGTGTTTGAATGATGGTATGTGTTACCTATAGGTGTTGTACTCTGATATCCCTGTGTTTGAGTGATGGTATGTGTTACCTGTAGGTGTTGTACTCTGATATCCCTAAGTTTGAGTGATGGTATGTGTTACCTATAGGTGTTGTACTCTGATATCCCTAAGTTTGAGTGATGGTATGTGTTACCTGTAGGTGTTGTACTCTGATATCCCTAAGTTTGAGTGATGGTATGTGTTACCTATAGGTGTTGTACTCTGATATCCCTAAGTTTGAGTGATGGTATGTGTTACCTGTAGGTGTTGTACTCTGATATCCCTAAGTTTGAGTGATGGTATGTGTTACCTATAGGTGTTGTACTCTGATATCCCTGTGTTTGAGTGATGGTATGTGTTACCTGTAGGTGTTGTACTCTGATATCCCTAAGTTTGAGTGATGGTATGTGTTACCTATAGGTGTTGTACTCTAATATCCCTGTGTTTGAGTGATGGTATGTGTTACCTGTAGGTGTTGTACTCTGATATCCCTGTGTTTGAGTGATGGTATGTGTTACCTGTAGGTGTTGTACTCTGATATCCCTGTTTGAGTGATGGTATGTGTTACCTGTAGGTGTTGTACTCTGATATCCCTGTGTTTGAGTGATGGTATGTGTTACCTGTAGGTGTTGTACTCTGAAATCCCTGTGTTTGAGTGATGGTATGTGTTACCTATAGGTGTTGTACTCTGATATCTCTGTGTTTGAGTGATGGTACCTGTTACCTGTAGGTGTTGTACTCTGATATCCCTGTGTTTGAGTGATGGTATGTGTTACCTATAGGTGTTGTACTCTGATATCCCTGAGTTTGAGTGATGGTATGTGTTACCTATAGGTGTTGTACTCTGATATCCCTGTGTTTGAGTGATGGTATGTCTTACCTATAGGTGTTGTACTCTGATATCCCTGTGTTTGAGTGATGGTATGTGTTACCTATAGGTTTTGTACTCTAATATCCCTGTGTTTGAGTGATGGTATGTGTGACCTATAGGTGTTGTACTCTGATATCCCTGTGTTTGAGTGATGGTATGTGTTACCTGTAGCTGTTATACTCTGATATCCCTGTGTTTGAGTGATGGTATGTGTTACCTGTAGGTGTTGTACTCTGATATCCTTGTGTTTGAGTGATGGTATGTGTTACCTGTAGGTGTTGTACTCTGATATCCCTGTGTTTGAGTGATGGTATGTGTTACCTGTAGGTGTTGTACTCTAATATCCCTGTGTTTGAGTGATGTTATGTGTTACCTATAGGTTTTGTACTCTAATATCCCTGTGTTTGAGTGATGGTATGTGTGACCTATAGGTGTTGTACTCTGATATCCCTGTGTTTGAATGATGTTATGTGTTACCTATAGGTGTTGTACTCTGATATCCCTGTGTTTGAGTGATGGTATGTGTTACCTATAGGTGTTGTACTCTGAGATCCCTGTGTTTGAGTGATGGTACCTGTTACCTGTAGGTGTTGTACTCTGATATCCCTGTGTTTGAGTGATGGTATGTGTTACCTATAGGTGTTGTACTCTGATATCCCTGTGTTTGAGTGATGGTACCTGTTACCTGTAGGTGTTGTACTCTGATATCTCTGTGTTTGAGTGATGGTACCTGTTACCTGTAGGTGTTGTACTCTGATATCCCTGTGTTTGAATGATGTTATGTGTTACCTATAGGTGTTGTACTCTGATATCCCTGTGTTTGAGTGATGGTATGTGTTACCTATAGGTGTTGTACTCTGATATCCCTGTGTTTGACTGATGGTATGTGTTACCTATAGGTGTTGTACTCTGATAACCCCCTGTTTGAATGATGTTATGTGTTACCTATAGATGTTGTACTCTGATATCCCTGTGTTTGAGTGATGGTATGTGTTACCTATAGGTGTTGTACTCTGATATCCCTGTGTTTGAGTGATGGTACCTGTTACCTGTAGGTGTTGTACTCTGATATCCCTGTGTTTGAGTGATGGTATGTCTTACCTATAGGTGTTGTACTCTGATATCCCTGTGTTTGAGTGATGGTATGTGTTACCTATAGGTGTTGTACTCTGATATCCCTGTGTTTGAGTGATGGTATGTGTTACCTATAGGTGTTGTACTCTGATATCCCTGTGTTTGAGTGATGGTATGTGTTACCTGTAGGTGTTGTACTCTGATATCCCTAAGTTTGAGTGATGGTATGTGTTACCTATAGGTGTTGTACTCTGATATCCCTGTGTTTGAGTGATGGTATGTGTTACCTGTAGGTGTTGTACTCTGATATCCTTGTGTTTGAGTGATGGTATGTGTTACCTGTAGGTGTTGTACTCTGATATCCCTGTGTTTGAGTGATGGTATGTGTTACCTGTAGGTGTTGTACTCTAATATCCCTGTGTTTGAGTGATGGTATGTGTTACCTGTAGGTGTTGTACTCTGATATCCCTGTGTTTGACTGATGGTATGTGTTACCTATAGGTGTTGTACTCTGATATCCCTGTGTCTGAGTGATGGTATGAGTTACCTATAGGTTTTGTACTCTGATATCCCTGTGTTCTTGTCACAGCATCATGCTTCAGCAGATTATAGTGTTCCTGTCTCTGGTCATCAGACATAGTGCTGAGCTCTCTCAATGATAATCCAATCACCGATGGTACAGTAATCAACCAGACCTAGGTATACTTATATACCAAATTAGAAGGATAATCCAGTGTACATTTAGATTTCACACAGGTAATCAATCCAACCTGATGTAATACACCTTTGCTGGTAATAATAGACCAAGTATCCAATTTTACTCAGGTCTAATATATAAGATTCTACAGACTCTTGACTAAGTGTAGTATGCAGATATTCCAATTTGACAACTGGCTAGATTTATAAATGCTGCAGCAAGGCTGAGCAAATATCAATGACTTTAATAGTTGAAATTTATATCAACTATGTTTCTGTACAAGCCACACACATGGAATCCACAGAGGTGAGCTGGTCTGCTGTGTCAACAAATTTCACCGCTGTAACCAACCTATAAACCCAGCTTCAGGTTTGTGTATAGATATTCCAGGTGTGCTTGTGTCCACAACAGTTTGTATAAATACTGGTCATATATACATGTAGTCCAGTACGTGTCTTCATTCAGGACCTCTAAATCCTGGTGCCATGTTAAACGAGTAGGATGCAGGAGTAGGATGCAGCACACTCTATGGTGGAGTGTAAACGTATGTGGTTCACCAACACCCCACATACCTCAAATACTAAATAGCCGTTCCCTCCTCCTATCACCCTCTCACACAAACGAGGGGTTGATTTACCTATTGCTGATAAAGGTAAGTACCTGATCTGATCTATAAACACAGGGCCCTGCTCAAACAGACTCCCACATGCATATGCAACGTTCCCTTTCAATTTTTGACTTGATCTACACCTGTGTAGAACCATTTCATTTCATCTGTACCAGTAGTGGATGTTTTTTTTTGTTCAGGGACCTTTTATGATGAACAAGGGTGGCCTTAAAGGTGATCAAGGGTCACCATATTTTATTATATACTCCAGCTGGAGCAAAATCAGGATAAATTCAGGCTAAATATATTAATAATAAAAATAAATCATCATAAGCTTATATGTAACATACACCAACTTGATATTTATTTGAATCCTTGTTTTTATTTATACTTTTACTTTCAATAGCTGAAATTCTTTTTGGCTTGCTAAGGAAACTCTAATCATTATCTGCATGAACAACCATAATAAGGCTACAAATCCCCCCCCCAACAAATAAACTACCAGCATTTAAATAATGATTAAACTCATGTTCAAGCTGGAAATCATGTACCAACTGATTATGCCTGATGGCGAAAGTAATGAGTATAACACCCACATTAACCTGTCAAGGTGTAGAGTAGTTGAACGTGACACAAAAATTTATAACAAGTGACACATGGGTCATGACGCTCAGCTGCCAAGCATGACCTGCGACATCATGGGCTGCAATTTACAACTTCTAGTAAAATTGTTGCAGAACCTATATGCCAATTTTGTTTAAACTTTCTACATTGCCATAAATTCCTATAATATATGTCTGGTTAAAACATAGTGAATGACGGTCTGAGGAAAAATGTATGGTTGTTGAGCTATCAAGAACTAATCCCACAGCTTGCTCGATACCTGCCAGTCTAAAAAGGAATACCACGCAGGCCACATATAAGATCAAAATATAGCAAAAGATCAAGGAAATCCATGCAAGAATGATTGTGAAACGGGAGCTTCCATATTAATTTTTATTCAATACAAGCCAACCAGACATGGGGTAATAGTAATAAGTAATAGTAATAGTAATAGACTATTACAGCTTTTTCCATGTAATAGTAATAGTAATAGTAATAGACTCAAAAATTTGAGCTGTAATAGTAATAGTAATAGAAACAGAAGACAAAGTAATAGAGTAATACATATTACTTTCTATTACTTCCTGTGAGCCCCTTGATCATGAAGCATATCAGCAAATAATGCTGAACAGACTCAGTTCTTGTCCAGTGATTGCCAAGGATGTGCCTATTGTTGAGGCAAGCATGGGGCAGCTGCCACATTGCTGATGACCACAGATGCAAACTACATAAGAGTACTGGACAAAGCAGGTCTCAGCCAAATAAGTTACCACAATCTGACCTTTGATTACTAAACCATGGATAAACAGAGGCATGTTTGATGTTAAGAGAGAGAAAGATAGTTTATTATTATTGTGACATGTACATCTTATCTCACATCCATCAATCCATATGCATATTCTGAAATGTACCTTGATTTGTTTTTACCAGCCACTTTGCATTTAAATAATACATATTGCAATAACACACATTCAAGAGAAATATAATATGGAACCAGATACAGTGCAGACCCAAAATGTTACGATAGGCTTATGGTGTTTTCACTACCCTTAAAGTCTTGAAGCCTTCAATGCTGTAAACTTATACCAGTACTACAATCACTTGGATACTTAAAGTAATACTGCAGGCACATGTATAATATAGTTAATTTATATACATATTCTTATAAAACTATTCTTTTAATATGTGTCTGTTATTTCATAGTACCAATTTTGCATACCTTCATTCAGTATCTAAAATTATTTTGATTTATATTTTGAAAATTAAATGAACCATTTTTTCATGATATATATTAATTTGATTAAATATAATATGAGAATATATGTTACTGTTAATATTTTATTATTTAATAACTAATATTCTGATATAAGATAATTAGATCCTGTTATGCACAAAATTTAAAGTACAAGATTGTTTAATACCAAATTTATTATGAAAGTTATTTAAATAACATTTTATTTGAATTGTAAAATTGATTTAAAAGTTTTAATACTTCTCTATATTCCTAAGTTATCCTTTGCTGGTTTTGCTGCAATGAAGTAGGGCATGCCAGAAGAATAAAGGCCATGCATGCTACCAATATTGTAAAGTCTACCACCTCTCTGTTCACTCTCAAGATGTACTATGCAATGGAATAAAACATGGCATCACTTCCAAATGAACATATACACCCGAGAAGATGCGTTCATTTGTCTCCAGTTTGGTTCTGTCCAGAATATTGATGTAAACAGTATTTTTATTGGATATATTAATAAGGATTGGAAAACAGGACACAGCCCTACATAAATTCCTATCCTGATACATACATAAAGGACTGATTTGTCAGCTTTGATACTAAATAATAATATGCAAAAATCATGAATAATTTAAGTTACACTGAAATTCTTTATTTATTAATTACAAGAAAGAAGATTGAATCTAAATGGAAGTATGTACTATAAAATAAATTTATGTGAAATATATATGAAGAAAAAATGTACAAGTACGCATATAATTATAAATCAATATTTTACATATGCCAGGGCCTTTACAATGGGTTGCTTTCAATTAACATGTATTCAAGAGTTCATACCACTTTCTTATATTTTCTACTTGAAATGCCCCAATAACGGGCATTGAGGTTTCAAAATATAAAAAAAAAATAATTAAGATCTCCATTATCATTAGGCTTTCTGTAAATGACGGACATAGTATAAGAAAATTGTGCAGGTAAATGGATGATATAGGCGCTTGTAATATTATTTAAATTTGTGATTGTAGTGCTAGTTTATGGCACACTTGGCTGCACAAGGTCTAGAATCCTCCCATAAGTTTAAGTAATAGTAATAGTAATAGTAATAGATACCCCAGTAATAGTAAAAGTAAAATTAATAGAAGATAAAATGTGGTAATAGTAATAGTAATAGTAATATCAGAAATTGAAAGTAATAGTAATAGTAATAGAACACCAGTGTAATAGACCCCATGTCTGAAGCCAACTGTACTGAGCTTTCATAAAGGATGGTCATATTTATTCAGAAATCTTTGACCCAATGCAAGATTACATTAATATACATCCCACTGCATTCACTTTAATAGTTCTTGAGATAATATGTTCTAAAGGAATTTAAAGATGGCGTCCTGGTGGCCATTTTGGATTTCTGACAGGTCGGAAATTGAACAACAAACATCCTCTAAAAGGGATCAAACATCATAAAAAAATCACAGAAACTGTCCTGGCAAAAGGATTTCTAAAATGGCTACCTGGCAGACATAATGGTTTTTAGACAAGTCACACATCCTGCATTAAGACACTAAACTTGTAGCAATTGCTTCAAAGAATGTAACATTTATGAATGTCTAAAACAATTCAAAAGGCATGATCAGGTTGGAGAGCTCTCATATCAGATTTATGAACATGCAAATGTAAAAAGTGCAAGTCCAATTTGTTTTAATTATCAGCTTGCTATTCAATGGGGTCAGCAGGGTAGGTAAACTGCAAAACCTTAAAGAAAAGAAATGCAGAAAGCATCACTAAGAGTCTTGTAATCAAATAAAGCCATCCTAAATCCAGGTACAGACCCACATATTATCAGAACAAACACTTGCTGGTATATCTGATGATTTGTATAATTATATTCAGATATCTAGAAAACTAAGTTTATTGCTATGATTCCATGATATAAACTGCAAAATCTTCCCTTCATTTTATAAATCAGTAGCTAAACTCATAGTCTTAATGCCTGGCCAAAGCATTCCGGCAAGAGTGTTTTTGTTATGCACTAATGATATAACCTTATCACTCCATGAGCTGATACAAAAGGGAGTCATATATCACAAGTGTCACTGACAATTATGGGCACATAGTGAGATGTACCAGTTGTGAGTGCCATATGGTTATATATACAAGAAAACAAGAAAAATAGAGATGGTCTACAAAATAAGTTATTGTGAACATCCCTGACCTAGCTATGACCTTGGCCTTTTGCCCACATATCAACTGGATTCTTTCTAAATGATGGGTAACTACTAACTACTTACATCTGGCCGGGTGTAATTACTTGGCAACCAATGAGTGAATAACTTAGACCTGCAACCTTTAACCTCCTGACCAGCTGACCTCAAAATCAATTAGTTATTTCTTCATGCAAAAAGACCCATAAATATGAAGTTTGAATCAAATTCAGTGATGCATAGATGTGGCATATGTGAAAGACTGAAGGTTTGGGTTGAACAGTTTCACTTGAAATATGTTCACAAGCATTTAGAACAATATTGTGACCTTGACCTTTGACCTTTTGAACTCAACATCAATAGGCTTCTTCTCCTATTGGTAGGTAAGCAATATATGACAGATGGAAAGTATAGATTGAAATGTTTGCTGAAAATGACTCTACGCAAGAAGAGGGTGCTGTGAACTTGACCTTTGACCTCAAAATCAACAGGTCTTTTCCCCTGTTGGCAGAGAAGCGATATCAGTGCTGAAAGGTTTGGAATGAAAGGTCTAGCTTGAAATGTCTCCACAACCTTTTCAAAGAAGTGGATTCTGTGACCCTGACCTTTGACCTTGTGACCTCAACATCTATAGGATTCTTCTCCCACTTAGTAGGTGAGCTATATGTGAAAGATCAAAGAATTGGGATGAAAGGTTTGACTTAAAATGCATCCTGAGGCTTTTCAAAGAAGTTGGTTCTGTGACCTTGACCTTTGACCTCAAAATAATTATGGTTCTTCCCCTGTTGGTAGGTGAGCTGTATGTGAAAGATGGAAGGTTTGGGATGAAAATTTTGGCTAAAAGAATAATTTCTGGGGGGTGCAAACACACCCCATAACTTCGAGAATATAGGTCGCAGTGACCTAATTTCAGGTTTGCAAGGAGATCTTTTTAGAACCTCTAAGACTGCATAGGGTTCATGGCCCTAGCCCCTTTGGTTACGATTTGTGCCCTGCTAACGGCCGGACGGCCGGACGGACAGACGGAAGGACGCCGAACAAAGACCTATCACTATAGCCCAGCATGACTGAAAGTCAGCTGAGCTAAAAATTTTCATTTGTCTGCAGTTAAAAGTGCAATAAAACACGTGCAACAAACTCACTGACTATTTATATAAACTGCTTTTGTCCTGCATATATTCTGATAAACTACATTTTATCAATGTCACTGCTACAACAGAAGTGTTTTCCTTTGTTCATAAATTACTCTTTCACTACCTGTCTGTACTCAGTATGAAAGTTATAAGTAATCTTTTAATATTTGAGTCATTACATCACTTATATAACTATAGTAAATATTCCTTCCAAAGGACCCCTAAATACTATTTTAAAGAAAGAGTCAGGAAAACAAAAAAAAATGTCCAGTTCAGATATTGTACTTGCGGAGAGTGCATGCATGTACAGAGCTGACAGATAACCTGGTTTTATGAGGTTTAAATGTTTAATAAATTTACCATAGCAAGTGCCTACTAACACACTGTTATTTATGGGATTTTAACCTGAAGAAACCATTAAAACAATAAGCCAGCTGAATGAAAGGGTGAAACCTCACTGTTTACTGCCATGAAGGCTACTGCAGCACATTCCATAGGCACCTAGACTTTCAGATAGATATCTAAGTCAAGCATAATGAATATTTATTTTCAGTTCAAAAGATTCCAATTAAACCCTTTGTGAAGCAGCTGTTGATAATCCTGTGGAGATAAATCTTTGGTTGAGCAAGAAGTTATATCACATGAAAAGTGTGATGTAAATGCAAATTGTTTAAGAATTTTATCTGGAATTTTAAATTAATCTGAACATAAAATAACACTAAGGGGTTAATTGCTCAAATCTATTGTGCTAGTTTTTTTTTCCAATGACCTATTTTGCATATGAGTGTTCTAATACCATAATATATGATTTTGATAATACCCTGTTTGTTTTTTTAAACAATATATGCACTGTTATCTATACCAAATTAAAGATCAAATGCATCTAGTATATTTGCATTGATCTGCTGGGTATCAAAATGTTGGCAGTTGCAGAATATATATACCCCCAGTCCATATCAATCTCTATTCCACTTTGTATATGACAGCAGTGAAAGTTATTGGCAAATTATAATCCCATTTATCAATCACAGGAAAGGCTATCTCCATGATAGCACTGACAGTCTACAATCTACATGGATAAACATAGGGCAAAAATAACACATGGCCTTTACATTGTGTCATCTATTGGCCTGTTACAATATGTTATGTTGCACTTTCACTACAACTGATGTATTACTAATATTTATGACTTTAAAGGTCTCTGATGGCAGATTGCATGACAGTCTGACATTTGCTATATTAATATATAACTTTTGTAAATGTTCTGTGCCACTTGAATTCTAAAGCTAAAATAACAGTATGTTCTTGTGACACTCAATGCTGGATGACACTACATTTTGTGAGTGAACTAGAAAGCAGTCAAAGACCACATGTACACCTCTGCTACAATCCTTATCAAACTTTGGTCTGCATGTTCCACAGTTCACACTGGTGCAGGCCATCAGGAATATGACACATTATTCACAGTTAACAAACTTGACGGTTGGATCAAAGGTCAGTTCTGCCTGTTAGACAGTATCTAACAAACATTAATAACTTTCATCCTAAAATTGTCCAATCTCAAATTGGTAAAAGATCCATTAAACAAATGCTCAGTTTTGGTGATCAAGATTACCCTAAAACTCTAATGATAATGTATGGTTCCTTTGGTACATGGTACCCTGAGTGTCAATAAACTTTCAACAAAATCTGTTCATAACTTTTTAAGTAAAATTGCAAACAGATAATTCAACCATGTTTCAATCAAGTTTGGAAAAAACATATTGGTACCTCAAGACAAAAGTATAATAACTGGTAAATAAACTGATATCTCTCAGGGATTTCAGACTTTTTTATATGATCTTAGAATTTATTTATATGAATTTAGATTTTTTTATATGATTTTAGACTTTTTTATGATTTTAGACATTTTATAAGATGTAAGACATTTAATTTGATTCTAGGCTTAATCTATATGACTTTTAAGATTTTATATATTATTTTAGACTTTTCATATGATTTTAGCCATTTTATGTGATTTTAGACTTTTCCCTGGGAAATATCCAGACCAAGCATCACAGCTGAGGTGGCACAATTTAATTTATCTCTAGTCAGGTGATATCATAGTCGTGATATTTTCAACAATCATGACAAGTGCACTGAGACTGAACACACGTGACTCACATGCAAGTCCAGCATTCCACCTGCTTCACTGATATTAGTGATAAAACAAGCTTCTGAAATTAATACATAAATCACCTCCTGATTTTTTATCTTTTTTTTTTTTGGGGGGGGGGGGGGGATGGTGGTGGGGACCAACATTAGTATTATTACTGTTTACCTGATGACTCAAGTGACCTACAAATCAGCTGGAGTACTCTTGTACTGTTAAACCTCTGCCACTCCTGGTGTGTGTGTTGCTAAAAACACCATGATGTTTACTGAACACTTTACACATACTACCATTTACTGATTAAAATAACAGACCTGTCAAGAGCACTAGATGTATTGGTAAATTCCTGCTGGATCATACAAAAAGAAGTTTGTTTGGATCATCATTAAGACATTTATGAACTTCAAATTCTGAAAATCCAAGTGCTTTTTAGGACAATACCTCTAGATTACTGTATCTATGCCAACAGCATACAATTTGCTTAATATGATTTGAATGACTTCATGGCTCAGTGCCTGCATGTGTTATATTCCAAGTACTTAAATGTTGAAACAATAAAAAATACTATTTGAATATTGGACAGTAATTAACAGACCTGTCAAACAGTTGACATGAAACTGTGACTGAATAAATATATCATTTCCTTATGCTGTATGGCACTATTCATGAAAACCACATGAAAGTTGATAAACATATGTTATCAATATATTTCCATCATACATTTCCTAAAACTGAAAATTTCATCTTGAATCCTTTCATCTGAGGTTTATAAGTATTTAAATAATGGTTGCTGAGGAAGCAATCATGTATCAGCTTGGGGGTGGGTAATTTCCATGTCATCCCTGAGGATCAGGTTACTAAAACTCAATACCATTGGAATGTGGTCACTGGGTCTGTGACATCATTCATTCTTTCCTCCCATCATTTACACTGTGGTCCATGGACAATATGCAAGCCATAGTCACATAACAACATGCACATGGCAGAACAGACAAGGGGATACATATGGACAAAATTTGAACACAAATTGCAAAATGGTCATGGCATGATTAACATATTTTTATATTGTGACTAATCCCAGAGACAACTATGAAATGTAGGGTTGTAATGATACTGTAGAACACCAAAACATCATAATACAAAGATAAAAAATTCCATATTTTAATAAATAATGGTGTTTAATCAGTACGGCTGTAACCATACTAACCATTAACTATTGCACCAATTAAAAGAAAATAATTCTATCCCTATCAACAATTTTGCCTGTTTCGATATGTTTACCAAACATGAGATCTCATCAAATAAAAAAGTGCATGTGACATCCAAAGTTTAAAAACAGTCTCTGTGCCAAGAAAAACATCAATGGTTAAATTTTCCAAAAAGTTATTGTAAAGACACGTGGTAAATCATCATGGCATCTGATTGACAAATCCCGGGAAAATCCATTTTCCTTAATGGTTTGAAAATATTTTTTCCATTAAGCTTATTTATATTTCCATAAACAAAGAAAATTCACCTAATGTAATCATAATTATTATAAAGCATATGTATCATATTTGGTATCACAAGACATGTATGATATTAAATTGTTTCTATGCCCATACAAGACATCTTTTACATGTGATATACTAATCAGAAAATTTATATTTATATAAATAAACTTATAAATATCTATAGATATAGACAATGTTGAAAAAGTATACCCATTACTAATGCAGCATGTTCTTGTTCATATTCACTCATCCCCCCCCCCCCCCCAATATAGCTAGATCATATTAGTATTAGAGTATAGTTGTAAGTCTTGTAAGACTAAATAGTGAGAGAGCATGGAAAGATTAATACTAGCATTTTTTATATTAATTCCTGATCACTTAATTGGTCATTTATGACAATGTTACTGTATCACTCAAGCATTTCATGTAAAACTACCGGTAATATGCAATTTTTGTCCTATAATGTATGTCACGATATTATGTATCCAAACTGGTTTACAAAGATTCTGAGTAGCATTTCTTTTACTGAAACACTTGTTTTATATTAATTTACAAAGGTATAATTCTTACAGTAAGACTTCAGAGTCAATGCCTTCAACACACCATAAAAGGCTTGCTTGTTATGCATCACTGCTGATCATTTGTAATAACAGGTGTAACTCCGTTGTCACACTCCAGTCCCTGGCACACATTGACTGTTATGGTAATACATCATTATATACTGCTGCTGATTGCATAAGTTGTACATGATTTTATATATGTTGCACTATTTTGTTTTAACAGATTGACAAGATACCTGAAATATTAAAACACAATCTTTATGATACTAAAACAAAATCTTAATTTTAAGATGACATGTGTCTACAATCTTGCTGAAATATTCTCTCAGTGGGTAAAAGTAAAACAATTATTTATTGTATTATCACTATTTTTTTATTGTATTTAAATGAGTAATTACAAAATTACATTATAAATATATATATAAATATATATATATATAAATATATATATATATATATATAAAACTATTTTATAATAATATAGTGAAGTTATAACTTATTTTTAGATAAACATTTAGATATTAATTTATACTTATGCAAAGAAATATAAAAATACTGTAATTATATGTCAGGTGTGAACACAGGCATATATACCAACCTTTAATCAATATCTGACTTTTCTGAGTCAACCCATACAGTGTTATCACAGTATGAGATCTGTTATCACCAAAACACTGAAACACAGTTACAAGATTCATTCAAATGATGATCAAACCGAGTCACGTTCGAGAGTGCCCCGCCCATCAACAATATGCATCATCGGGAACAAAACAGGCACGGAAACATGACAACGTCCTCTAGTAAACAAATTAATAAACACAAATTAGTAAATATAAACATATTCTTCTTACATTGTAAATTTCATCATGATCGTCGAGAATGCGACTCTACTCACCTACGGGCGGGGGCTGGCCCCCTGGGCCTTGGCTGCTCATTTCAATTCCTTCGAAGCCAACCGGCGGTGGGCTCGCCATGACTTTCGCAGTGCTGCTACTGTCTTGCCCGACTTTATTACTCCCTGGCATGCACTATTCTGACGAGATCCTGTGTTATATTGTACCGCGCTAGTTGTACACGATCACTGTACAACAGGGTACAGTTACATTCTGTTATCGTATCTGATAAACCGTGTCAAGTATTCCGTGGTCTTTGAGGTACAGGGTGTTTTCCCGTTATGCCGTACGGGGTCTCCCCTGTTTTGGCATAAGGTCATGCCTCGAAGTGCCGTAGATGTTATAATTAGGTCACGGTGCCCTCATTATGACATCATCCCAAAGAGCTAATAACACAGACAGATTAAAGAACTACGGTAATTATGTATACTTCTAATCTTTTCAACCTTGAACCTGTGGCTTTTCTAGACATAAGATCCATGTACAGACAACACAGACTCACAGTACACCCTTAGGAATGTAATATTTAGTTTTACGCTTCCTCGCCAGATGGCAGCTGGGGCTTCCCCATCCACCGTGCCCAGAACCACCCGCTGTCCCAGAGATAAGGACAATCGCTGCCGAGAATCACTGATGCGGGGAAACCCAGGTCAATAGAGGACACGGACGCTGCACTTTGCCGGGGAGTTGATGACATTCACGGATGGTTAACCTTATAAACTGACAATCATACAGGTGAGCACGATCGTGTCCACTGCTTGTACAGTTGTAGGTTAGGTGCAGGGCAAGGCCCCTGACCCGCCGAGCCAGCGCTGTGTCAGCCGGGTCAGGTAGATCTTGACGCAGCAGAGCTCCGCGAAAACCACCTGTACTAAAGTCCGTTCCAGCACTCATGTCCACCTGTTTTTTGGCGATTATCTCTACATAAGACAAACTAATATATATAGACAAAAATAATATTTGCACCAATGGCAATGGGGCGCGAGTATAGAATCCGGTCTTCATTTCCAAGATGAGTCTAAACTGACTGGACCGTCTCATATTAGTAATCAACATTAGCCATGACATGCCTGATGATATGACATCGATATGCTTCTTACTTCGCCATTACATGAATCCTAAACATTAGTACATTACATCCGTTGAATACACCCATAACCTCGTCCTTGAAGACCGGATTCTATACTCGCTCCGGCAGTGGCATGAAGAGGCAAAAGCGTAATTTTTGGTAACTTACCTACTCAAAATATTAATATTATTCACTTTACGGCCTGGTAGACATATCTCATATATATCCTTGGTTCATGGCGTCCCTAATAAGTGGCCATTGTTTATCCTCCTTTGATATGGATATTAAGTAATGTGACGTAACAGTGAAGCGCTTGCACGCGGAGAATACAAGTCTCGCTGTAAACAGGGGTCGGGAGTTCTTGATTATTGGTCCCATGAATATGGGCGCCTCTTTACTACGTCTCGTCTATTATGACGTCATCACTAATCCCTGATATGCCCATTTCGCAGATTAGTGGCACGATGTCGCTACAGAATAGACTTGTTACTCATAAAATGCTTTTAAATTGTTTACAGGAAAATGACATAAGGTACGCTATTATTTCCATAATAGTTAATTACGCTTTTTCCTCTTTCTGCCCTAAGATAAAAAAGTTTGGACGTTCTTTGATTATCAAAAAAATAATCACGAAAAAACAGGTGGACAGGGGTGCTGGAACGGACTATAGTACCCAACAGTGTAAAGCAAAAATAGACTCAACACAAAAAAAATATATGTACAAAATGCACCGTGAACACAATTCAAATAACAGATTTAGTGTGTAAGTGATCTGTTAAGTCTCTCTCTCTCTTTATCTCCCTCCCCCCCCTCTCTCTCTCTCTCTCTCTCTTATTTATAATTATATAAACAAAGAACTATATATTCTACTCTGCCAGTCAAATTATTTGGTAACCACTTATGAAATTGAAACTTAAAGGATTTCCTAGATCTCCTAAACTAATAGGATTTCAATATCTCTGGGACAGATCTTCAGGATGCATTTAATTTATGTATTGATGTTAATTTGCTAATTTATAGTTTTCACTGCACGTTTTCAGTATTGTTTAGTCATGCTTGTTATGTTCAGTTAGAGTATAAGATTTATGTTCAAATATATTTGGTAATATTATATTATATTATATTTAGACACATTTAAAATCCCCCCCAGGCTGTGGTACGTAATATTAAGCAGACAAAGTTCTGCATGTGTCCGTAGCCATGGGAAGGTAGGTAGGTCCACAGTGACCAGCTATATTTGTTTACCTGGGTGTTCAGGGTCTGCACTAGGCTGAATGGACAAGAATATGTCAATACAGTCTCTGAGTGTTGGATGACCCTGTGTATCCTGTTGACACATTACATGTTGTCTTTCAATCGAATGCCTATAGGTGATCAATAAAAATCTAGTGAAACAGGAAAATATGCTCTCTATATATTTATATATATTTATATTTATTGGAACTGGGACCCTGTTTAAAACAAGGGACCCATGGGTCACGGCGCTCAGCTGATTGTGATTGGACTATAAATGTTTCTCCACTTATATTATATTGAGTCGATAAAGCTTATGAATATCATGGACATGTTTTGCTATTATAAAGGAATGTAATGTAATATGTGAGTAAAAGATAAATGAAATTACCTGACTGATGGATTAATAGAGTAAAATATAGTGGTTTATTTTTTATTTATTTAGGAGGGGTTGAAAATTGTGATATATTTGAGCAAATATGAATGCAATGACAGCAGTAATAAGCAGTAGTAGAATGATGATAAGGCTATTTGTTGAAGGATCTAAAGTGTATGGTATTCTGCAAGCTTTCAATTTGACAGATATGATGTTATGATTAACTATGCTGATGAAGTGATTTATGAATTTGTGACTGTATGACACAATATCTCTTTAGTCTTGACAAGGTACATTATTGTGATGCCCACTATGTCTACATATTACACAATATTGACATAATTTCTGGCATGTACATATGTTCCTATTGACGAATAGTTATACAAAATATTAAAGTATGAATATATCTGATTCATCTTGTTCTTGCTTACCGAGGCTGACTTTGGGATGGGGTTCGGAGAAGGGAAAAATGAGGGCAGCACGAAGGTGGATGTAGAAATATTCTATTGTAATGTTTTTCATTTATATAAGAATATGAAAAGCTAAGAGGAAAGGGGCCCTCCTACTTGGTTATAGTAAAGTTATAAATATATGATGTCAAACTAATACTCTGACAAGACTGTCATGAAGAAAAACAGTAAAAATTTTGAGATACTGTGATGCATATGAAAATTTACAGATGGACAGGCAAGTGGAAAGAATGGACTAATACCTTTATTTCACTTTCAAAGGAATAATGCATTTAAGTTTATATATAAGCCTATTTTTTTAGCATATCCACTTTTCCATTAAGAAGTTTTTATCTGAATCATTTTTTTAGCTCAGCTGACTATAAGTCATCTGAGCTATAGTCGTGGTCCATTATCCGTGGTCCGTCCTTCTGTCCGTCCGTCCGTAGATGTGGCACGTTTTGAAACCGTAAGACTTAGGAATCCAAATTCAGCATAATGTTAGATGTCCCCAAGATCTCCTACCAAGCCGAAAACTGGGTCTTTGCGACTTCGTTCCTTTGAGAAATTAAGGAAAAACCTCAAATTTTTATTAAAAACCTATTTTCACTCTCCAGGACTGCCTAATATCAAAACCACTCATCTGTTTTTCCTCATATTTACCATAAATATTTTTCTATATATTTCCTATGTACATGCCAGAAATTAAGTCTGTTAAGTATAAATTCTTTAAGTTATGGGCCCGAACATAATAGACTTTGTAAAAAATCAGGAAAAATATTTACTCACTTAACATGAAAAATTTTGAAACTAGAGTCTATTTTCCCAAGTATATAACTATGTTTAATTAAGATTTAATTGTTTACCCAAAATTAGATCTGAATTTTGTAAATTTTTTAAGTTATTAGCATAAAAATAAAATCAGTACCTTAAATTTAGCCCAAATTTGACCATGGCACGTTTTTCTCCTGTATGTACCATTGATTTAATTTTCACAGCATGTAAACATAAATATTTAATTTGTTTAAATCTGAAATTTGAAAATAAAAGCTTTAAAATTAAGCTAGTTATTGATTTTTTTTCTTGAGGCTCTACTTTAGTCATTTGCTTTGATAACAGATTACAGATGCAGGGTCCCACTCCAGGTCACTGGAAGTCGGGCTATGCCAAGGTTTCTGATTTGTTACAGTCACTGGGGGAGACCCCCTGCTGTGACAGGTGTACAGTTATTGTAATATCACCACCCCAATCCTCCCCCCCCCCCCCCCCCCCCCCCCCCGCCAAACCCAACTCAGTGTAATGCAGTAATGGTTATTGTTTTCACTGTATTTCCTTAATTGTAACGCTGTTTCCACTCCAATATACAAAAACTTTCCTTAAAAAAGTAATTCAAGTGTAATCCAGAAGATGCCATGTTGTGTTAATGTAGCATTTTTAAAGAAATTAATTTTCTTTTAAATGATTTTAACAGATATAATTGAACCCATCAGTATGCTTAAATTTATTAAATATGAAGCACATTTTGGATAAATAAAGACACAATTGAAAATTGTGAAATCTAAATCAAGTATTATTTTTAGATATTTATTGTTTTGCAGATTTAAAAGATATATTTTTGTGGTAAAAAATAAATTAACATTTGTATGCATGGTGTGGTGTTATATGACAAGATTGAGATTTATGATGATGCAATTGAGAATTATGAATCAACTTTTATATTCAGTTGTATCTGTTTTATTGGAAATGTATAGAAATATAAACTTAAATTAAAAAACAAGGGACCTATGGGTCACGGCGCTCAGCTGATATATATGATAAAAAAATATGATTTAGAAATGAGGCACATGCTGGTTTTATATGGTAATTAAAATAAGCTGTATTATGAGTTGTTGTTGTTTAGCTTATGTATGATTTTGATAGTACCTTTGGAGACAGGAAAGAGGATTAATTTCATTTATTTCATTAACAAATGGAGTGGGATTGTCACACAGATTTTGACTTGGCCATATAACTAATATAAGCAGAACATATAATATAAGGTTTTAACTATTTATTAGAAAAATTACAAATATTGTCCTAAATATAATTTTTATTAAAAATAATAAGAGAATAGTATGATTTTTTCAAATAAAATATGACTGAAATGATTATTAAAATAATATTAAAGAATATATTCATGAATGCATTCATTAATACATTTTGAAAATATTTGCACTGGTATTCATATACTTTCATTTTTACCTGAATTCCCATTCTTATGAAAGAAATTTTATAATGGAGTACATATTCATATTCGTGTTTAAATACAATTGCAAAGTATTCGCACCATGTCTGGTATTTATTCAGTTTTCACCAAACAATGATGTTGAGAATCCAGAATATACAAAGTTCACACATTTAAATAATGATCATAAGTACCTGGTTTTATGGCTTTTATTTATATTAAAAAAAAATGTAATATATTTATTTTGGACTAATTTCACATCAATGTACACACTAGACACAGTAGGAATCTAGATTAATATTATCAACTGCATCTTTGTCGATCATTAATTTCCTTCATATGATCCCTAATGATTAGTAATGAATGATATGATTTACTTTTTTATCATTAAAATTGAACTGAAAAATACCATAGGTGACTGCATGGTGTTATTTGGAATACATGACATTCTATCCATCGATACAAGATTCTTATATCATCGGTAACTGCAAGTTAATTTCCTGTTATTATCAACTTACAAATTCCTTTTCTATTTTTCTTTAATTTGTTATTAAAAACCAATAAAAATTTATTAATTTATTGTTTATTGTTATGGTGTTGGTTAAAACTACTAGATGAGTTGGGTTGGACACCTAGATCAACTGTGGCTGGCCATTATATAATAAGCTGCCTGGACACCCCAGTTTATGTCTCGCCTCAAGCATGCATAATTTGCTGAAAGTTCAACAAGGTCAACATACAGGTGACTCAAGAGGTGCTACAGAGAGCCAAGGTCTGACATGGTCTCATAAAAACATTAATAAATGCTACAATTTTTGGCCAATTTCTTTCAGCTTTTCAAACTAAAAAGCTGAAATCTTTATGTGTGCATGATATGAAAATTATATCAACAGTACTCACAGGAAACAAACATGCCATGGTCAAAGTTGGGCAAAATTTAAGGTACTAATTTTATATTTATACTAATAACTTATAAAATTTGAAAAATTCAGAACTAATTTTGGGTATTCAATTGAATCCTGTTTAATAATGTTACATCCCTGACAAAAAATCTCTAGCTTCAGCAGTCCTCTTGTTAAGGGAGTAAATATATTTCTTGATTTTTTACAAAGTGCATTATGTTTGGGCCCATAACTTAAAACAATTAAGCAATACTGACATCATTTCTGGCATGTGCATAGAGAATATATAGAAAAATATGTATATTATATATGATTAAAGTCAGATCAGTGGTTTTGATATTAGGCTGTCTTGAAGTGTAACAATGGGTTTTTAATGGAAAAATGAAGTTTTTCATTAATATCTCGAAGGTATTAAGTCCTAGTGATCAAATTCTTGGCATGGTAGGGGATTTTTGGGACATCTAATTGTATGCCAAATTTTAGGAACTGAGAGCTGAAGTTGGGGAGCTGAGCACTTGCAAACTGCATGACACTAGTTTGATGTAAACAATATGTTACATGGTGCTTGAAAGCTTGAATAAAATCTACAGTTTTAGATCAACTGGTTTCAAATTTTTGGTGTTTACAGACAAAATGCTAAAAAAAACATGCTGTGAAAATTAAATCCACAGTACTTACAGGAAAAAAACGTGCCATGGTCAAAGTTGGGCAAAATTTAAGGTACCAATTTTTTATTTTTGTTAATATTTTTAAAAATTTAAAAGATTTTGATCTAATTTTGGGTATACAATGTAATTTTGATTAATTAAAGTTATATTACTGGAAAAAAAGTTTATAGCTTTAACATATTTTGTGTTAAGAGATCAAATATCTTTCCTGATTTTTTACACAATGCATTATGTTTGGGCCCATAACTTTTTAAATTTTTGTAATACAGACATAATTTCTGGCATGTACATAGGAACTTTATAGAGGAATAACTATGGTAAATATGAGGAAAAACAGATGAGTAGTTTTGATATTAGGCAGTCCTGAAGTGTAAAAATTGGTTTTTAATAAAAAATTGAGGTTTTTCTTTAATTTCTCAAAGGAACAAAGTCGCAAAGACCCAGTTTTCGGCTTGGAAGGAGATCTTGGGGACATCTAACATTATGCCGAATTTTGGATTCCTAGGTCTTACGGTTTCAAAATGTGCCACATCTACGGACGGACGGACGGACAGACGGACGGACGACGGACAATGGACCACGACTATAGCTCAGATGACTTATAGTTGATGTGATAAAAAAATTAGGATTTAATACAAACATTTGTTCATTATTTTCCTGCCACAGCAGAATTTGAGATCAGGCTTTGTTTGCCCTGTTTTATGTTGTTAATTAGTTATATTTCATCTTTATACATTTAATAAAAAAATACATATATATTTAATAATATATATTATACAAAAAAATAGATTCAATTAAACAAATTTGTAAACTACTGAAATGTCAACAGTTAATCAAAAAGCCAACTGATGATCATGGTAATAGTACAGATCATTTGTTCACAAACTGCTTACATGCTTCAGTTTCAACATTAGGAAACACATGGTCAGGTCACAAAATATTATTTGCAACAATTTCTTGCTCATCAATACAAACCAATCATATAAACCAACCATGGCCTTTATTACCTCTTCCTCTTACACGTGATCTCCATTTGATATTATTTCAGATTTTTACCTTCAAGGTCAACTTCAGCTGAGCACAGTGACCCATAGGTCCCTTGTTATTTACAGGTTTTATTGATTTTTAATAAAAAAAACTGAAAATATAAGTAAAAATATTAGAATTGTTGCAAAAGATGCAATCATTATATATACAGAGTTAAAAAAACTGAAACTATAAGTTAAAATATTAGAATTGTTGCAAAAGTTGCAATCATTATATATCCAGAGTGTAGCTCATATTAGGTCATATAATGCATACACATATATTTTATTATTTTTAAATCATAAATGTTTAAACTGAATTTAAAAGAAAATAATGCCACAACATGGAATCTACAAGAATATTCCTTGAATCACTATTAAAAAGTTTTGCACATTGGAGTTTTCAGTACATGTTTAATTTTATTCACCAAAATAAAATAAAAGATTCAGTAAATTTGATAAAATAAAACATCTTTTCAAATAAAGTATACACACTGTTGGTTGAATGAGGGACAAACAATATTGTGCTTACTGCTTTTTGAGGAATGAAGTTAAATGTAGGATCACATACATTTGCCTTTACCCACCAGGCAAGTGTAAGTATAATATAAAAAATTAAATGAAAAAATATCTTTAGAGGAAATATTAATATTATTTTATTGATTTTATAAATGAAGATTTGTCCCAGTGTGAATCCATGATTTTTTTTTTTTCAGGTTCATTTTTAATTAATAACGAACTCCAAAATGAATCACATGATTATTTTTTAAGTTTGAAAAAAGAAGTTAAATACAGTTTTTAAGTGGCTCATTTGCATGCAGTGGGGAAAATGGCATCACTGGTTTTAACAGTGAATTATTATAATAAAAACATTAGCAAAACTGTATATATGTTGTGAATATAATTTATAAGTTAACTCTTACCTATATGTTCATATCCTTTTGGCATGTTTGTGGTATTCACCCCACAGGACAGATCATTGGAAGTATGCTCCTTATAGGCAGGTTGTAGTGAAAGCTTTAGGATTGCAATATATTATATATGGACCTGGAGTGCTTGAACACACATCAATATACATGTAAGGCATAGGCTAAGTGTATATGCTGAGAATTTGGTGAGATGGTGAGTAAGAATTTACAATGTTCTTGCTAATATGTATGTAAATATTGGGTATTGCCAGTCCCCACCACTGGACATAATCTCCATATGCCCCAATTGCCAGCTCCCCTTAATTGTTTCTTTTGTTATAGTTTCCAAAGACAAAGTCGGGGAAACTATGGTTTTACTGAACTTATGGTACTATTGTTATGGAGTAGGAAAGTGCATATTTGTGACTTAACACATATTTCAAGGAATATTTCACATTTCATATTTCACAAATACAAGCTCAGTTTCAGGCATGTCAGACTGAACAATTAATGACTTCTCATAATTGATGACACCGGACAACCAGTCATCCTGTCACACACATATAGGCTTCTCTCCCAATTTAATCAGAGAACAGTACACCAAACCATTAAGGTCTGTTTTAAGTCTGTACATACAGAAATAGTGTCACAGAATGACTTATGTGTTTAGTCTTTATGAGGGAATGGTAGAACACAATTAAAACATGTTATTTTATGAGACTCCGCATGTGTATATAGGCACTGTCCTCCAAATAGGACTTGTAGGTCAGTCTATAACTGGATGTATGTCAGGTCAGACTTGGGATTTTCCAGAATACTTTCATCCAGTAAAATCATGCAAAACTTATTAAGTCAACTTATAACTCTGATGTAATTGTGACCTACTTTGAGTCATCCAATAAGGTTTAGCTTTTATGACGAAATGCAGAAATATGGATATGAATGTCTCATATGTCACGTGAAAGCTGTGTAACAAAACTATCTGTAGTGCGCACAGAGAGTCAGAGAGAGAGAGGGACAATGTCTAGCTGGGCACTGCAGGGCCTCAGCAAAGACTGGCCCAGACTCTGTCCTGTGAATAAAGACTTCTATCATCAAACTGGTCTTGGAACATTGTCTGCCACGCGCATCAGCAACCGTATATGATACAGGTGGGGACATCCCCAACCCCACCTTCGTATCATTTTGGTGGAGACCGGGTCTCATATCATTATGGTTGATAAACCGGGATTCACTTCCAGCACATCAACACCAGAAATGATGACAAAGCTGCCAGCTGGAATGAAGAATGAAGATCCCCTCTCGCAACCACAGGTGCCATTGACTGGTCTACCAACCCATGCATTGGAACTTCAACCCAGGTACCGGATCACAGCCTAACATCAAGAATGTCATCTCTGCTGCTGAAGGTATCAAACTTTGCTAAGAACTCTTTCTTCAAACTTTAACTTGGCTGCAGTTTCTCAGTGCTCTGCTTGTGAAGATCAAAGACTCTCTCTGTATTTTTAAACCAAAAGGACACTGTAATCAGCATATTGCTTTAACCGTGACTTCAAGTTGCAAAAATGACATTTTTCGCTAAAAAAAGTGCTGTGATATCTCAACCTGAGATCATCATTGTTCCGGACCAGCCACAAAAAATAATCAATATCGGGACCAGCCAGCTTCGGGCCTATGTCAACAATACTACTGGCCATACCACGTGCACTGTGTGTTATCTCACAACAAGTTCCTCGCTATGTTCCTGCAACTACTAGAAGCAGACTCGACGTTCTACCGCTCTCTTCTGCATCACCTTCCATCCCATGACTCCAGAAAGAAAAAAGAAGCCAAGTCAGCAAAGAAGACAAGATTCCTGAGGTAATGAAAAACAAAACCAGAGACTCTGAATTTTAAATGCCCAATGTAAATTTGGGGCATTTCAGATTTTTTTTTTGCATGTATACATGTTGTAAAACTAAACACACAAAAAAAATATTCATATGTATGTTGTACACTATAACTTTCTCTTTTTGATGTGTCATAATTGTAACATGATATAATTTAATGTCTCTGTCTAATTGATAGGTAAGGAATAGGCTTAAAAAACCACATTAAACAGTGTAGAACTGTCAATGTTAGATTTGATACAGTTATGTCTATCTCAGACGTTAATATGCAATGTCACAAATGACTGTATTGCTTTAAATACAATAATTCCTAGAGTAGAGAACATGCAACACCAACAGCATGTTATCTTTCATTTATATTGAGATTTTCTAATGTGTTGGTCCATACCAAATCAACAGGTATCATAATGCTCTCTTGGCTATAAATTTAATGGAATGGTAGCACATTGTGTCACCAAAGCACAATGCGATGCTTATTTTCAATTGTCACAGTTTGGTCCTCAAACACGGGTTCATGGGAAGCCCCCAATATATAGGGAATTGGACAAACTGGGGAGTTTGATGACTCCAAAAGTCAATAATGCACTGACCTGTGGTCACATTATAGCCCTAAATATGGGTTTGATTTGGTTAACCTCATTAATAGCTGGAAATGCCAGGCAAGATATGTAGGTTAACACAGGAATTCTTCTCATAGGAATTTCACATTCACGTGTACTATGACAGACATGTTTCATGAGCAGATGCATTCTGGTCGCTGCATTCATGATACTGATAACCCATAAACCAAGATGAGGAGTGACAAGGATTTCGATCATTTACAGTATTCTTTTAATTTACATCATCACTCTGCAGATGTATGTTTGATCTTACACATAAATAGCATGCAATAAAATTACCATCAAAATCCATATGGTCTAGATCAATAAGTGCAACTGTCAGAGATTTATTTTCATTATCATCATATTTTTACACATTTCGCCTTGTTCATGCACAAAAATTGGTAATCAATTCGGAATATACGTACAACATTCCTCTGTCGTTAGGAATGACATCATTCTGTCATGTACTTATCCGCTGGTAAGGTACACCAGTTGTGTAATGCTAAAGGATAATTAGCAAATCCACCTTCCATTATTCACAAGTCAACTTGTCCCAATGGCAAGCATAAAAAGCCAAGATGTATTTTGAATCATTGGTACTGATCAACACACAGAGCAGATTGTCATGTACCTATGTATATGTTAAACTCTTAGTAGGCACAGAGTATATACACTTTGTCAGATTAGGAATTCATGATCACTTTTCCCATAGGAATTATATGTTTAGCTACAGGCATTGCTAATTCACTTGTTATAATTGGTAATGCATATTGCTGTTCGACAAAACATCTTTATGTAACATCACTTACTGTATGTTCAAATGGTTCACATACTTTGACTTATTCCATTGCTTATTCAGTATGCACAGTACTTGTATAATCTGTGTATGATGCTATAATCATATCTATTAAGATATTTATTTATTGATTCTATTTAGATGCTGTCATACGTATATAATCTAAAGTTTAATGCTTATATTAAGATGTCAAATTATGTCATCATAGTTGCAATGTTGTTCCTGATTTTCTTACAAATCAGCATTTTCTCTTTCAGATAGTTAAGGATTGTCAATTCACGAAAAAAAATGTCTTTAGAACATGTATGTATAGCTATAGACTTATATATGTAGTTTCTCAGCTTATTTAGCTAATGCTACAGCATTGTGGTTGTACTACTACAAAAATTTCCAATAGGCACTTCCTCAAATTCCTTACACTGTTCCATCTGGAACTGTGACATATGTTCCTGTAATTCACATCTATATTGATATGTGCAATCTATTACACCTCAGTGATGTAATACTTTACTCTCTACAGACATATATCCAACACACTGTCACTAGTGCCAGCTAGTTCTATTCACATTATGGCTCCTGATCTTGCAGTAAATACAGACTTAAGCAGTGTATCTTGATCTTTACACATTATGTATTTCTGTCATCTACATTCCGGTTATCCTTCTTGAAATAACTCATTTTTCTCTGACTTAGCCGATGAGGCCGGAGCCTCATTCTGAATACCAGAGGGATATGTTATGGAGTAGGAAAGTGCATATTTGTGACTTAACACATATTTCAAGGAATATTTCACATTTCATATTTCACAAATACAAGCTCAGTTTCAGGCATGTCAGACTGAACAATTAATGACTTCTCATAATTGATGACACCAGACAACCAGTCATCCTGTCACACACATATAGGCTTCTCTCCCAATTTAATCAGAGAACAGTACACCAAACCATTAAGGTCTATTTTAAGTCTGTACATACAGAAATAGTGTCACAGAATGACTTATGTGTTTCGTCTTTATGAGGGAATGGTAGAACACAATTAAAACATGTTATTTTATGAGACTCCGCATGTGTATATAGGCACTGTCCTCCAAATAGGACTTGTAGGTCAGTCTATAACTGGATGTATGTCAGGTCAGACTTGGGATTTTCCAGAATACTTTCATCCAGTAAAATCATGCAAAACTTATTAAGTCAACTTATAACTCTGATGTAATTGTGACCTACTTTGAGTCATCCAATAAGGTTTAGCTTTTATGACGAAATGCAGAAATATGGATATGAATGTCTCATATGTCACGTGAAAGCTGTGTAACAAAACTATCTGTAGTGCGCACAGAGAGTCAGAGAGAGAGAGGGACAATGTCTAGCTGGGCACTGCAGGGCCTCAGCAAAGACTGGCCCAGACTCTGTCCTGTGAATAAAGACTTCTATCATCAAACTGGTCTTGGAACATTGTCTGCCACGCGCATCAGCAACCGTATGTGATACAGGTGGGGACATCCCCTACAACCCCACCTTTGTATCACTATACATGAGTCACAAAAACCAGTAACTTTGTTTCTGCCCACAAATCCTCTAGTCAATAATACATAACATTTCCTAATAAAACAATAGGATTATTTTGTGTCAGAAATTTCCACTCTCTGACCCACTTATTTCTGACACACTGTTTGTTGACCTCTGACCTTTCCTTGCTGCCCAGCGTCCATTTGTGTGTCTGTTTCAACACATAAACCCGCATACCTTGGGAACCTTTTGACCCATCAGATTAAAAATTTTGCACAAATGTAGCCCTTGGATAGCTTTATAACATACACAAAAATGGTGGCGCCACCTGCAACCATTTATGCACAGCATCCATCTGTTCATCTGCCTTGGGATAATATCACTCATATCTCAGGAGTGGTTTGACTTATCCACCTGAAATTTTGCAGGTTTATACATCCTGGTAAGCGCTCTCGATTTTATGACAGGTGGAGCCACCTACATACACTTTTACTCTGCAGACATCCATGCTCATATCTCGGGAACCGTTTGACCGATTGGGCCAAAATTTTGCATGTGTATAGATCTCACATATCTCTTCATGATAGGCAAAACTGGTGGCACCATCTGCCACCACTTATGCACAGCGTCCATCTGTTCATCTGCCTTGGGATAAAATCACTCATATCTCAGAAGTGGTTTGACTTATCCACCTGAAATTTTGCAGGTTCATACATCCTGGACAGCTTTCTCAATTTTATGACAGGTGGCGCCACCTACATTCACGTTTACTCTGCAGACATCCAAGCTCATATCTCAGGAACCGTTTGACCGATTGTGCCAAAATTTTGCATGTGTATAGATCTCACATAGCTCCTCATCATAAGCAAAACTGGTGATGCCACCTGCAACCACTTATGAACACCGTCCATCTGTTCATCTGCCTTGGGATAAAATCACTCATATCTCAGCAGTGGTTTTGACTTATCCACCTGAAATTTTGCAGGTTTATACATCGTGGACAATTTTCTCGATTTTATGACAGGTGGCACCACCGACATTCACGTTTCAGCTGCAGTCATCCATGCTTATATGCAACACACCTCACTCTATTCCCCTTGCCACTTAATCCATGCCTCACTTCACCCGTCCCGCTCTGATTTCTGCGGATACACATAGTCGCTTGTCAAATACCCATATTCTAGTTTTAAAAAGTTCTAGTCTGAAACTTGCAGGTCCGAAATGTCCATTTTGCTCAAATCATAATGACTAAGGTAGATATGCAGGACTTAAAAGGGTCAATATTAAATTAAAAAAATAAACCTCCATTCATACTCCCAAGTTTTGCACAGGTTTGCATTAGGGTGTAGGCCTTGTTCATTTATAATCAGAAGATGATAAATAGTGTGTAATTACAGCTTATGTAAATAAATATACATTGCATTTATTATTCATATATATATATATATATATATATATATATATATATATATATATATACACACACATGTTTGTGTGTACACAACCATAATGCTTGAGCACTGATGACTAAAGAGTCATCCCTATGATAAGTTAGCAGCAGCAGTGATAGTAGGGGTTCCTGAGCAGCTCAGCCTGATAGATGACTGGCAGCTCTGTTATCAGTTCTTACAAATACAGCATGAGCTCTGATGCCAGCCTGTAACCATCCCGTTATGTTCTGTTGCCAAAGCAAACCAAAGGAGCCTATGATGAAACTTATATGCTGGCTAGGTAGCCAAGTGTTTCTTACATAAAGCAAACGTCTGTTCAATCCAGATGAGTGGGATATCTTAAATGTATGAAGAGGTTTCTAATTATAATTTAAACATTTGGCGGATGTTCTTAGGTTGAACTTGCTTACTGCTTTTTGAGGAATGAAGTTAAATGTAGGATCACATACATTTGCCTTTACCCACCAGGCAAGTGTAAGTATAATATAAAAAATTAAATGAAAAAATATCTTTAGAGGAAATATTAATATTATTTTATTGATTTTATAAATGAAGATTTGTCCCAGTGTGAATCCATGATTGTTTTTTTTTTCAGGTTCATTTTTAATTAATAACGAACTCCAAAATGAATCACATAATTATTTTTTAAGTTTGAAAAAAGAAGTTAAATACAGTTTTTAAGTGGCTCATTTGCATGCAATGGGGAAAATGGCATCACTGGTTTTAACAGTGAATTATTATAATAAAAACATTAGCAAAACTGTATATATGTTGTGAATATAATTTATGAGTTAACTCTTACCTATATGTTCATATCCTTTTGGCATGTTTGTGGTATTCACCCCACAGGACCGATCATTGGAAGTATGCTCCTTATAGGCAGGTTGTAGTGAAAGCTTTAGGATTGCACTATATTATATATGGGCCTGGCGTGCTTGAACACACATCAATATACACGTAAGGCATAGGCTAAGTGTATGTGCTGAGAATTTGGTGAGATGGTGAGTAAGAATTTACAATGTTCTTGCTAATATGTATATAAATATTGGGTATTGCCAGTCCCCACTACTGGACATAATCTCTTTATGCCCCAATTGCCAGCTCCCCTTAATTGTTTCTTTTGTTATCATTTCCAAAGACAAAGTCGGGATACTATGGTTTTACTGTACTTATGGCACTAAACATGAGTCACAAAACCAGTAATTTTGTTTCTGCCCACAAATCCCCCAGTCAATAATACATAACATTTCCTAATAAAACAATAGGATTATTTTGCACCTACGGTTGTTCAGGTTAATTGAAGCAGTAGATGAACCTTTAATTTGCCTGAAGGGTGGGGTGGGGAGGATAAAACCAGTCAAAGATAAAAAGAATACCTGGAATTTATTTTAACGTTAACTTAAATCAGGATATCCCCCATAATTTGTCCAGCCATTGGTCTGTTACATCATCATAGTTCGCTGTGTTATACACCTACGAACAGTTGCTCAGTCTGTATCACAAATCACCCAAGAAACCATAATAATTTTACCATTATAAATAAGGTGTAAATAGAAAAGCTGTTTGAATTATGGGGACTACCTTTTGTCCATATATTTGTCCATTTGATCTTTTTTAATTGCCAGAGATACAATATTTAATTTTAAGAGAGTGTTTCGGCATATAGGTTCAACAAAGGTTTAGCAGTAGTACAGTATTAATTAGTGTATGTGGCATGATTGTTTAATTAAATTAATTAAGTAATTAAGACTGTTCCCAGTAAAACAAGGTAAAGTTATACAGTTCTTGCTCTCTCAATTAATGCCAGATACTTTAAATATATATATATATATATATATATATATATATATATATATATATATATATATATTTATATATATATATTTATATATATATATATATATATACAAATTGGGAATCATTAGCTATATTATCTGTAAATTCACACTTCAATGTAGATTGATTTCAGTATTAACTGCTTTTATATGCACTTTCTGGAAATCCAACTGTAATTAGTAAAACTGACAAAAGTGTCTTGATATATGTTAATTTATTCATGCATTTGTGCACTTGTAGTCATCATCATTTTTAGCTCAGCTGACTTTCAGTCATGCTGGGCTATAGCGATGGGTCTTTGTCCGGCGTCCTTCCGTCTGTCCGTCTGGCCGTCCGGCCGTTAGCAGGGCACAAATCGTAACCATAGGGGCTAGGGCCATGAACCCTTTGCAGTTTTAGAGGTTCTAAAAAGATCTCCTTGCAAACCTGAAATAAGGTCACTGCAACCTATATTCTCGAAGTTATGGGGTGTGTTTGCACCCCCCAGGAATAATTCTTTTAGCCAAAATTTTCATCCCAAACCTTCCATCTTTCACCTACAGCTCACCTACCAACAGGGGAAGAACCATAATTATTTTGAGGTCACAAGGTCAAAGGTCAAGGTCACAGAACCAACTTCTTTGAAAAGCCTCAGGATGCATATTAAGCCAAACCTTTCATCCCAATTCTTTGATCTTTCACATATAGCTCACCTACTAAGTGGGAGAAGAATCCTATAGGTGTTGAGGTCACAAGGTCAAAGGTCAGGGTCACAGGATCCACTTCTTTGAAAAGGTTGTGGACACATTTCAAGCTAGACCTTTCATTCCAATTCTTTCAGCACTGATATCGCTTCTCTGCCAACAGGGGAAAAGACCTGTTGATTTTGAGGTCAAAGGTCAAGTTCACAGCACCCTCTTCTTGCGTGGAGTCATTTTCAGCAAACTTTTCAATCTATACTTTCCATCTGTCATATATGGCTTACCTACCAATAGGAGAAGAAGCCTATTGATGTTGAGTTCCAAAGGTCTAAGGTCAAGGTCACAATATTGTTCTAAATGCTTGTGAACATATTTCAAGTGAAACTGTTCAACCCAAACCTTCAGTCTTTCACATATGCTCCATCTATGCATCACTGAATTTGATTCAAACTTCATATTTATGGGTCTTTTTGCATGAAGAAATAACTAATTGATTTTGAGGTCAGCTGGTCAGGAGGTTAAAGGTTGCAGGTCTAAGTTATTCACTCATTGGTAGCCAAGTAATTACACCCGGCCAGATGTAAGTGGTTAGTAGTTACCCATCATATAGAAAGAATCCAGTTGATATGTGGGCAAAAGGCCAAGGTCATAGGTCAGGGATGTTCACAATAACTTATTTTGTAGACCATCTCTATTTTTCTTGTTTTCTTGTATATATAACCATATGGCACTCACAACTGGTACATCTCACTATGTGTCCATAATTGTCAGTGACACTTGTGATATAGGACTCCCTTTTGTATCAGCTCATGGAGTGATAAGGATATATCATTAGTGCATAACAAAAACACTGTTGCCAGAATGCTTTGGCCAGGCATCAAGACTATGAGAGTTAAGTGTTAAGTTTAGCTACTGATTTATAAAATTATGGGAACATTTTGCAGTTTATATCATGGAATCATAGCAATAAACTTAGTTTTCTAGATATCTGAATATTATTATACAAATCATCAGATATACCAGCAAGTGTTTGTTCTGATAATATGTGGGTCTGTACCTGGATTTAGGATGGTTTTATTTGATTACAAAACTCTTAGTGATGCTTTCTGCATTTCTTTTCTTTTAGGTTTTGCAGTTTACCTACCCTGCAGACCCCATTGAATAGCAAGCTGATAATTGTATCCCAAGACAAAGTCGGGGGATACTATGTTTTCATGATGTTTATTTTAATTGGGGTCATGACCTTTCCTATGATAGTGGCCTTGACCTTGAATATTGCCATATATGGTGAAAATCACACACCTCTTATGATATCTCCAGTGTTGATAGCCATATGGATTTCAAACATGACTCATGTATGGCCCACCACTAAAGTAAGAACCCCATAGGTTCTAGGGTCATGAGGTCAAGGTCACTGGACTGGCATTTTAAAAGATACTGTGGATGAATTTTAAGCCAAACTTTCATTCCAGGTCTTCCATCTTGAATATATAGCTCACTTGCCAGTAGTGGATGATCCATATAAATTTTGGGGTCACAAGGTCAAAGGTCAAGGCCACAGGAGCTATCTGTCCAAAAATTAGTTTCTGGATGATAATTCCTGCTTTTATTGATGTATTGATTTCAAATTTGACTTATATATGTCCCATTGAAAAAGCAAGACTCCAGTTGATTTTGGGGTCATGAGGTCAAAGGTCAAGGTCACAGGACACATCTTTAAAAAGATTGTGGATGCATTTTCAGCCAAACATTTCATCTCAGACCTTTTATCTTGCACATATAAGTCATCTGCCAATAGAGGAAGACCCCTATCAGTTTTGAGGTCACAAGGTCAAAGGTGAAGGTCACAGGAGCCATCTGTCCAAAAATTAGTTTCTGGATGATAATTCCTTCTTTTATTGATGTATGGATTTCAAACTTGACTTGTATTTGACCCATTGGAAAAGCAAGACCCGAATTGATTTGTGGGTCATGAGGTCAAAGGTCAAGGTCACAGGAAACCTCTTTAAAAAGATTGTGGATGCATTTTCAGCCAGACAATTCATCTCAGATCTTTCATCTTGCACATATAGTTCACCTGCCAAGAGTAGAAGACACCTATCAATTTTGAGGTCACAAGGTCAAAGGTGAAGGTCACAGGAGCCATCTGTCCAAAAATTAAAAACAATAAATATGCCAAGTGTCAGTATATGCTGCTAAAAATGAGGGTCTATTCTTAAAGGGGGGGGCTACTATGTCTAGGGATACTCTGGCACCTGCGGTGCCAAGAAATGTCTAGTTAAAACAAATTGGACTTGCACTTTTTACATTTGCATGTTCATAAATCTGATATGAGAGCTCTCCAACCTGATCATGCCTTTTGAATTGTTTTGGACATTCATAACTGTTACATTCTTTGAAGCAATTGCTACAAGTTCAGTGTCTTATTGGAGGATGTGTGACTTGTCAGAAAACCATTATGTCTGCCAGGTAGCCATTTTAGAAATCCTTTTGCCAGGACAGTTTCTGTGATTTTTTTATGATGTTTGGTCCCTTTTAGAGGATGTTTGTTGTTCAATTTCTGACCTGTCAGAAATCCAATATGGCCACCAGGATGCCATCTTTAAATTCCTTTAGAACATATCTCAAGAACTATTAAAGTGAATGCAGTGGGATGTATATTAATGTAATCTTGCATTGGGTCAAAAATTTCTTAATAAATATGACCATCATTTATGAAAGCTCAGTACAGTTGGCTTGTATTGAATAAAAATATGGAAGCACCCGTTTCACAATAATTCTTGCATGGATTTCCTTGATCTTTTGCTATATTTTGATCTTATATGTGGCCTGTGTGGTATTCCTTTTGAGACTGACAAGTATCGAGCAAGCTGTGGGATTAGTTCCTGATAGCTCAACAACCATACATTTTGCCTCAGACCATCATTCACTATGTTTTAACTAGACATATATGATAAGAATTTATGGCAATGTAGAAAGTTTAAACAAAATTGGCATATAGGTTCTGCAACAATTTTACTAGAAGTTGTGAATTGCAGCCCATGATGTCGCAGGTCATGCTTTGCAGCTGAGCGTCATGACCCATGGGTCACTTGTTAATCATATAGAGTTAGAGTGATTCAGCAAGTGTGATTTAGTTCTGCAAACATATACTGTCCCTGGTAAGCTAACTATCAATTGTATGACTACGAAACATATAAACGTATAAGCTAGGAAACATATTCTAAAATATTTATCTGAGAAAGCAGTTTGTGTACATTTTAAAAGAATGATGAATTAAAAAAAAATGAACAATGTCTTATTGAACAAATCAAAATCTTATGTGTTTCAAGTTTATGCGAACCTGTGAACTTATGAGATAGTGCAGCGCCATTTGGCCAAAAAAGGATACTAAAATTACAATATCAGAAATGGCTGGAGCTATCATCACCAAATTTTATGCAGATGTTTCTCACATGATTCATATGTGAATTTGAGGTTATTGGTGGCACCACCTGCATCAAATTTTTTTGCACAAGGGTCATCAGTCATCAGTACATTAACCCATAATTTCTCAGGAATAGCAGGAGCTAGCATCCCTAAATTTTATGTAAAAATCTGTCATACATCAAATGTTCTGGGCTTGAGCGTTTTGTGGTGCTGCTTGCATAAACTTTCATTTTACAAGGGAAAAGCTAAAAACCTTTGAAAATCTTCTTCTCCGAAATCATTCAGCCAAATTGTTAAAGGTGCCCATTCACATACCTTATGAAAAAGAATTGATATGATTTTTGGCTTCCTCTGTGTATAAATTAATGATCTAAGGGTAACTTAGTTTGTGAAAAGTTCTAATAATGCCATCGTGAAGGATTTATGAACTTGTTTATAAACAACATGTTTGTAAACACAGCAATGTCGACAAACAGGAAAAACATGTAACCTAAGGTGGTAGGTTGCATAAATGTGGAGTTAGAATGGTCACTTGTTGCAAACGCCATTTGCAAAGCTCTGGCTTATCTGACTTTGCCATAAATCCCCTTGCTGAATGAATTTTGATTATTTTAGCGGGCCCCAACATATTATAAACACATTGATATTAACAAAACAAGCAGTCTTTGTGCAGCAATATCCACGTTTTCTGGCCTTTTTTTATAAAAGCTCCAAGGGGTTACCTTTACTTTATTAACGTCAGATGGGTGATTGGGCCCCTTTAAATATTTTACAGAAAAGATCCCAGAGATTTATATCTCTCTCAAGTTTGTTTCAGACATAATTTTAGCTTCTTCCAGTTTAAACATGTTTTTAGCTCAGCTGACTGAAAGTCATCTGAGCTATAGCGAGCACTCTTTGTCCATGGTCCAGCTGTCTGTCTGTCTGTTAACCAGGCACAAATTGTAACCACTGGACCTGGAATCTTCTAACTTGACATCCAGGGAGGTCCATGAAAAATCTCCTTGGAAACCTGAAATTAGGTCTCTGTCACCCATAATCTTCGAGCCATGAGGCTCCGAAGTACCCCCCCAGAATAATAAAAAATTGATACAAAATCTCAAGTGTCTGAACAAATAATGCATTGATCCTCATGATTTTTTGCATGGATATTGATCATGGAATGTTTCATCAGTTTCTACAGTCTGGTGGTGCCACCTGTATTTTTTTTTTTTTTTGGATTTTTACGAATTTTTTTCTCTATTTTTGATAACTCCTAAGATGCAGTCATCTGTTAATTAGGCACAAATTCCTAAAGACTGGAACTAGAATCTTCTCTCTTTACATGCAGGGAGGCCCATGAAAAAGTCTCCTTAGACACCTGAAATTAGGTCTCTGTTACTCATAACTTTGAGCTATGGGGCTCCAAAGTACCCTCCAGAATAATGGAAAATTTGATACAAAAGCATAAGTATCTGAACAACTAATACATTGATCACCATGGTTCTTTGCATAGATATAGGTCATGGAATGTTTCAGCAGTTTCTGCAGATTTGTGGCACCACCTGCATTTTTTTTTTATTTTTTACAATTTTTTTTCTCTATTTTTGAGACCTTAAAAGATGTGGTCCTTTGGTAACAGGGCACAAATCCTAACGACTGGACCTAGAATCTTCTATCTTAACAAGCCAGGAGGCCAATGAAATGTCTTTTTGGAAACCTAAAATTAGGTCTCTGTTACCCATATCCTTCAAGCTAAGCTTCTGTTGAATGGGGATACCACCTACAAAATTTGGCATTCAGATGATAAAATTCCTTTTGTGAATGTCTTCTTAGTCAGCCCAGTGTCATGACCCATGGGTCACTTGTTTGATGAAACTGTTAAGCTGAATCATTTAATTTTTCACAAGTATTATGCTAGGGTAGGATTCTTTTAATTGTATAAGAATAGATTTGCTTTGTTGATTTTTGTAGAGTCATAGAAATCTGATTTTTTTTGCAGCCATTAGTAAGCTTTAACTGAGTAACTGAGGAATGCAATAGTCTTCTTCTGCAAAACTGATGTTTCAACTTCTGTAAAATTGCACAAAATGATTCTTATTAGGCTTTGTTCAAGTTAAATTAAATGATTTTTGCAGAATTATTGGACCTTTAATAATAAAAGGAATACATCTTTAATTATTCTAAACATTTTGAAAAAAAATATGAATATGTCAGCTTGAAAAAAAGAATTGTAGCCAAAGTCTTTCAGTATTTCTAAACAGATTTACCTACAGGCCTAGCCGTGACAAACACGACTCAGTTAGGGCCCCCTACTGAGTCGTGACACAAGCCAAATTTAGAACCACCCTGCAAGTCCACGCCACGCTTTATAACCGTATCTCCGCATACAGTCAGCAGGCAGACCGCAGGCAGAAATCTCCCGTACATGCAGAACAATATACAAATATATTGGGTTATAACGGAATATTTCACACACATGGTAAGTGTCGTTAGAGATATAAAAGCTTATTAAAAGGTCTAGTGGGTTTATATGAAGTGACACGATACTTGTAAGCAATGAGGCGTTGTCAAAAATGACGAAAATATTTGCATCCTCATGGGGCTTTATAATGCGATCCTCAGAGTTAGATGTCCAGGCACTCTGGCAAGCCAGTAAGCTGGCCATAATGTCAGGGGGCCGATCTGGCACTACTACAGGCCAAGATTGATTCTGTATCTATAAATAGCTTGGCAGACTGCCAACTATTTCAGATTTTGCAACAGTCCAAAGGTCAGTCTGGATCTATTTATAGCTTTTGCAGACAGCCAACTGTGTCAGATTATGCAAAAGATCAAGGGTTCACTCAGTGCAGCCAGGAACAGGTCAATAGTTCACTCAGTGCAGCCAGGTGCAGGTCAAGAGTTCACTCAGTGCAGTAGATGGAGCAAGCAATTCATTCCAGTTAACTGGGGGCAATTGCCTTTCTCACCTAAGCCTGCTTAGCCCAGTGCACCTGACTCAACAAGAGAAGTTTGATGTATAAATATTGTATTGGCCTGATATTTTGACCTGTCCATGCATCTTTGATGGTTTCTCGTTCACAAGACTGGTGTCACCACCTACATTGACTTTAGCACAGTGTATGTGCCTGCTAAGTTATTTCTTAGGAGGGATTGGATATATCAGTCTGAAATTGTGCATATTTATACATATCAAATTGATTTGTTGTATACAAGATTGGGGCCCCACTGACAATAATTTTTGCAGAGTTTATGTCCCTGCTTATTTCCAAGGAGGGGTTATATTTCAGCCTGAAATTGGACATATGTATGCATCTCAGGTAGCTTAGAGGTATAAAACACTGGTGGCTCTACCTACAAATATTTTTGTGTTGTGTGCACCCATGCCAGTATTTCAGCAGTGATGTTTGTGTAATTGGTTTTTGTTCAAAATGTTTATTGTTCATATAGATGTCACACATGTACTTGAAAAGTAATGGTCCAGCATTGATGCATTATACCTGGTGTATATCCCATTGCACAGGTTCACATTAGGCCTGTAGGCCATGTTTTCTACATCCAAGTGTGTCAGAGTGTCAGTTAAGAATGGGTTAATGGTTATAAGCTAGAGAGCCTGAATATTTACAAGTAACAGTATGTACTTTGCTTCATGTTGTACATTGCCATCTTGTCTGATGTATGTATTAATTTAAAACTTAGCTCACATTGGTTTCTTGTTACCTGGTATACTTCCAAATGACTGACCACAGAGCATTTACTACTCAGTGTTGATCCAGTTTACACGTGTCATGTGATGTATGTTTGGTACTGGGTTAGGAGATTCATACCAGGTAACAGCTGTCAGGGTAGCAGATCTTATACTTTCAGTGCAGGAATATAGCATGCAGTATACAGTGAGATGTTCCTAAAGGGTAGGTTAATTACTGTAACTAGCATATACCCATTAGTTTGGCATACAACCTGTGACATTTGGGTTTTGATGTGTATATAAAATTGCAGTCTCCAGGAGCCCTGTCAGGGTTAAATAAAGGCACAGTATGGCGACATGAAAGTTACCTGATGACAGCATCAATGCAAGAATCTATCTGTTTAGAGAGTTTCATTGCAAGAGGATATGTATGTGTAAAGTTTAGGAAGGAATAAGACTTTTTTTTACCATACCCAAATTCTCAAAGTACTCTATTGTAGGATAATTGTGTGCTGGTATATTTGTGTAATTCAGAAAACTTCTGCTGCTGAATTCTTGTACATTTATGATTACATCTGGGCTTACACATACAATGGCAACCTCAAGGTGTTCAGATAAAAACTGTCTTCTCTTTGAGATATATTCTGTAGCACACCTGTTTCAGTTACAAGCAGTATACTCTTAAACTCGCAGAGTATACATGAATTAACATGTACTTGGTACAGATGGTTTGGTTAACCTTCTGTTTAGCCAAGTAGCATTTCTGTAAATGATGATATTTTGTTGTGATTTTTCAGTCTCTTTAACTTGAGATAAAGAAGTCTGTATAGCAAATTTCTATTAATTATAAAGCATTACTCTATATCTGGACACAAAACGAGTGGATGCTTAGCTGTCTGTATAGTCTGTACTGCCTTTCTCATTTTATTGTTACAATAATCTGTACATTATGGTGGTGCCAGAAAACAATGTTTCCAAACTGCCATTAGGCTTGTTATTGTGTTTTGTGCCTTTGTTGAGTAACCAGTAAGCATTCATGACAAAGCTGATCACAGAGGGTTGTTGTTGTAGGAAGGTCAAACATACGTGGCAATTTTTGTTCAATGTGGGTCCTTTCTGTATGCTGCAACCAAAGTTTAACCCCAAACAGAACTTGAGCTATGTTTAAGGGGCCAATTCACCTATCTGACCTTTATAAATGTAATTCCTTGGAGCTTTTATAAAAAATAGCCCAGAAAACATTGATATCACTGCACATAGACTGCTTGTTTTGTTTATATTAACATGTCTAACATATGTGTGGGCCTGCAAAAATAATCAAAACAAATTCTACAAGGACATCTGGAAGCAAATCAGGTAAGCCAGAGCTTTGCAAATGGCATTCTGCAAATGGTGTTCAGATCATAAATATATATATTATTTTTTAAAGGTAGGTGAATGGGCACCTTTAACCTCTAAGCTGTATTTCTTTTTGTGCTTGGAATTTAAAATGTTTTGCATTTTTGAAAAAAATGTAGCTATTATAAAAGTTTTGTAATGTTGGGAATATTTGTTCATACAGGCTTGCTGTATTACAGTAATCCTGCAGGTACTAACGGAAGACTGTACAACAATACACCTTGAATTAAGACTGATTTAATAGTGTATTTTTTTTCAGGGTAAATATCCAATAAGAATCAGTTTACTCCACTTGTTTTTGAGAAGTTTTGTCATGAGCATATGTTATACTATATTAACCCAGGTTTTAACATCTTACAGCTAATAAAAGCAATGTCAGTATGATCCTAATATTGGGATATTACTGGTAATTTGCTTTTGTGTTGGAAGACTGTAGGAATTGTCATGTGTGTGTAATAAAGGCAATGTGTATGTCATACTGAAAGTATTCATTTCCTTGTTTAATTAGCATACAGTGTAAAGTATGGTAGTCTGTGTCCTCATTGGTGTTTGACTTATTGTGCTCTCGGGTCTGTTGACCTGTGAGGAAAACCTGATAAAGTGATAGAAGTAGGAAGTAAAAACTTACATCCTTCAGTAGAAATGTTTATAAATATGTCAGTGATTATATATATAACCAACATTTAATTTACATAATAGCCTAAAATAACAGTTACCATAGTCCCTTTTATGTCAGCAGGTTTGAAAACATTTCTTTAATAAGGGGGTGAGTAGCTACTGTTCTGTAGTGTTTCATGTTGTACTTCACTACTAGGAAATATTGTTGGATGACATGAATGTGTGTTTGAACTACCAAACTGAGGAGTGATAAAGGATAGAATAGTCTAAAGCCCCGTTCCCACTTTCACGAATTTGACTAGGAATCGCCATGATGTTGAATTTGTGGCGATTCTTGGCCAATCGGCCTGTCGAGTGATAAAAATTCCATCACAACCACAATATTTTACGAAAGGATTACAATGCCAGTACGATTGGCTACGACAGTGACACGAAGCCAGCACGATATGACACGACACTTTTAAGAATGTTCACGGCTCCGTGACGATGTCTAAGATACTAGTACGATATTTCCACGATTGATCTGCGACTTGTGGACGATACTCCTAGGATCATTCAGTTTTGCTACGGATTGTTAGATAGCTATATATGTGATATATAGCTATTGTAATGTCACAAAGAAGACGATAGTAGTAAAAGGACACCATAACAACACTTTTCTCAACTTCTCCAGATATTTTAATTTGACAAAAGTTATCCAGTTTAAAACACTGATAATATATGTCTCATTTATGTGGTGGCAAATACGAAGTTAACTTCTTTAAGTCCAAGTAGACAACCGTCTTAATCGAATGTAAAATATCTGTATTCTCAAAATATTGGTTAAAATATCTAATCGATTCAGCTCTCAATGTGATATGAGATTCTGTTAATATCAATATGTGTTAGGCTCAGTTTATTCTCCCAAAGTTTATTATATTGACCATATGTTTAAGTATGACGAAACTGTATAATATATTCAGCTTCTTTAAACTGTATTGGTTCAAATTTATTTTGTCAACCAAAATCCACAATAAAAAAAGTTTCTTTAAAACAAATTTACGAATCTACATGGTTTACTCACTGCAAAAACTTCCTTGTTTGTTTACAAAGAAGTTACAAATTACAAAGGAAACGTGATTTGATTCAGCTTCTTCAGATTATTTTAGTTCAATTTTAGTTGGAACCAATTACCACAATACAAATCTTCTTTGAAACAAATTTACAAATCTACACAGTGTTCTTACTTCTAAACCTTATTCCTCGTTGGTTTGTAAGAAGTTAAAAATCACTAAGAAAATAAAATTTTCTGTTACATTATGATGTCAGTTCTTGATGATTCATCACCAAATTCGTGGAAGTAGGAAGGGGCTTTATGAACGTGACTCTCTCTTGAGAGGTTCTTGTGGTAGTCGTATTGTAGTCGTGTTGAAGTCGTGTCGATGTTATTGTCCTTTGTGAGCATTAGTGACATTGTTTTACATCACGATTTTACAAGAATTATGAAGACTATCATACGACTTACCAAGAAACTGTTATGACTTAGCTACAACTTGTGACGACAAAGCTTAATTTTTGAACATTTCAAAAATAGCGCCACAAATTCTAAGAGCTGAAGACCTCGCTATGAACATTACCAAATGTTCAAGACATCATCTAGGACACTCCCAGGACGTCCCTACAAATTTTAATGATGTAAGTTCGTGGCGATTCGGCGTCAAATTCGTGAAAGTGGGAACGGGGCTTTATGTGATGTTAGGTGTATTTGTACTAGTAAATTGATTAGGCATAGTAGACAGGACAGTTGTGATACAAGATGTTCAGTGTGAATATATGTGTGGGTAACACACATGCATTTTAACCTGCTAACTGATAAGGGATAGTTATGGCTTTAGGCAAGACAATCGTACATGGTGGGTGGTGGTTTATAAAAACTGAAGACAAAGTGAGTGCTCACACTGAAGTAAAACTTGAAAACTTGTAACTCTTAAACTGTGACTGATTTACACCTGTAGGACACTAGCTGATAGTGAGTATATACAGCTTGGTTCAGTCATTCTCAGAGGACACTGCAGGCAAAAGGTATATATGGGTAATACTTCAGTAAGGTGTGTTTTACTTTTTCTACAATAGCTCTGAAACTGATGGTATAATTGGTACAACACAGTTAGGAGTCACTGGAATTGTGGCAAAAATGACAATAATAAAATATTAATAAGTAAAGAAGTGTCAGAAAATTATCTCTACCTGTGGAATTATAGATCAGATAACAAGATAATGTATGTATGTATGGACATATAGCTCAGTTTTGGTAGAAAACTACATTCAGCCGGACTGAAAGAATCTAATCTCAATAAGCTTTTTTGAGAAAATGTTGCTTTAAGTGCTTCTTGAAAGCAGCAATGTTATCAGTTTGTCTTACAGATTTTGACAGAGCACTCTAATCCCTGGAGTCAGCAGCTTGGAAAGCTTGGTCTCCTAATTATTTATATTTCATCCTTTCTTTCATTCTTTCCAAACAAGCTTTTATTCTTGTGATGCATCATTGGTAAAATTATAGGAGGTTAATGGGAATTATTTGATATATATTGAGTTGGTATTGTATGAAACAACTATAATTTGTTACTATGTTGTTAGTTTGTCTACTGTCTGTATGTTGAGACAAGAAATCAACATGCTGTATAAAAAAAGCATATCTGCTCCTATTGTGATAGATTTTACCAGTGCTTGTCTTAATATTATTTATAAATTCAGATATATGGAAAATTTTATGTGAACTCACAACTCTTATGTGCACATTGTATATCTAGGACTCGCAAAACCTTTGGCCCTCAAGCTAATTTAAAGCCAAGTCATAAAGATAAGCCTGTCTTACTTAGTGTTTATTGGGTCTAGTTTAATGGTTTTGGCCTTAAATTCAGTATCTCTCTGTGTATGTGGAAGTGAAGAAATATCATCATACAAATTGGATTTTCCAGGTAGGTGACCAAGCAAGCTGTTATTCATGGTTTCACATAGAGGCCAGTGTAAACATTTCAGATATCAGGTTTTCTATAGGTGGAGGACAACTATAGGACATTCCAAGAGGTTACTTGATATGTTTGTTGTACCCAGTGGATCCAAGGTAAAGAGCCACTTTCATTAATGCTGGAAACAATTTGACCACTGCACTGCAGTTGTCAGTGTGTCACTCTCACACACCAAGTCTAACCTATTGTAACTGAGTCACATTTATTCAGTTACATTCAGTTTTAACCCCTAATCTTTGTAAAATTTATAGTAAATTTGAACATATATCTGTCTTTGTTGTCCCTTGTTCTCTCATATCAGTTACTATAGTCCGTTTCATCCCCTCATGTCCACCTGTTTTTTGCTATGATAATTTTTATTAGGTACATTTCAAGGGAAACAATTATAGTGCAAAGGAGAGGATTTCAGAACCTTTTTTTTTGACAAGGTAACTAAATTCCTACCTTATGCCTTATTTGAATAGTAGAATTTTCTGAAAATATGAGAAATCAGTCTATATTTTACAACATACTAGACCCACTTATGGCGGTCAAGGTCATGGGTCACATGCAAAAACAGCCTCAACTGACAGTAGACTGGTACCCTGCTCTATTATGGCCCTCAGCCAAGCATAGAGACAGGCGTACAACGCCATCTTAAGTACTCCCAGTTGCAACTCCTGACTTACCTGTAGACTGGTTCCAACTCCAGTATCCACGCTCATACCGGTTGTTATGGACGTTCACACGATCCTGGTTGATAATCCATGAAGAGTTTTATAAAATAACTTTCTTTAGTTATTTCTAGTTTTCAAATATTGAAGAAAAAATTTGTTGCACAAAATTTGAATAATAGATGTATAGATAATACAATATACTGGATCTTTGATATTTCACTGTGCGTAGCAGTGATTTATTATTAATATATATTAATCTAATCTTTAATGTCACAAGTAATGTACAGCCAACTTTTGGTAATTTCTCTGAGCAAATGAAATGCTTATTTTTATCATATATAATACATACTGGAGTTGGGACCAGTCTGCCGGGAGTAAATAAGATGGCGTTGTACTCCCGTCTTTATGATTGGCCTAGAGCAGCAGTGCCATAATAGAGAGGGGTACCAGTCTACAACTGACAGCTGCAGATTGGATGATCTCATGTAAACACTCTAAAAAATATAACCAGCTAAAACAAAGATAGTTACTTATGGAGGGACACACCATATCTGCCAGATCTTGAAAAAAAGAGACTTAAATGTTGTGAAACATAAACAGGGGATTTATTGTAAAATTCTTAACTGCCATATTAGGTTGTCTCTTCCATATATTGTTTTCTTGGAAAATATTGAAAAATATAAATTTTTAAATAAATCATCTACAAAAAACAGGTGGACAGCAGGTAGTGAAATGGACTATAGTAACTTTATTGGCATTAAGTTATCAGGATTGGCAAAATGTAAGTGTCTAAAATCTATGCAAAATTTGTTTTTAATACAAAATAGACAAAGTATTCATTATTTTAAATCTGTTACAGTGTTCTTTCGAATGGTATCCATATTTGTGAAATTTTCATCCATTTTCTAATGATATTTTAACATTAAATTTTTTCGTATTTATATACAGTACTTTTAAACAGCATGCCACTTCTCTAAGCAAGTTAATTTTGAAGTACATGAAAAATTCTCAAAAATGTTTTTTTTTGTTTGTTGCTTTACCTCTGTCATGTCACTATAAACCTAAAAACTGAAAATTAAAATTTTGATTTATAAAAAAATTAAAATTTCATTTTTTCAACCAGAAAGACACATTGTCTATGAAAACCAACTGAAGGTCAGGGAATAGGGATGAGTCTGGCAATTTCTGCTGGCTGCTGGCAACCCAGTTATTTTATATATTTATGTAGACTAGCTGGTGTTGTCACTCTTGACACAAGCTTTAGGGGGTGTAAGCCAGTAACACCCTACAGACCCACCAGGAAACTACTACCAGGCTTCATTTACACCTGAAGAAGGGGGCTGCACCCCCCCCCCCCCACCACCACCACCAAAAGCTTGTGTCAAGAGTGACAACACCAGCTGGTCTACATAAAGGTATCATATATCTACTTCACTTACTCATATATACAGACTAGCACAGCAATTCAAACCTTGTTTTATATATTTATATATATTAATTCGAATATTTTTGTACAAGCTGATTTTGTTTCTATATGCAAATATACAAAACATGATTATGGTTTACCATATTTACATTTTGTTGCTGATTTCATTGATGTACTCTAAGCTGGGTCAGCACAAACTTCACCATATCACTTTTACTATGGCTGAAGCTTAACCACAGTTGAGGTTACTGTGGGTAAGGATATATGATAACAGTCACCTTGTGGTTAGATACAAAGATTTAGATATGTATCACTTTGTGGTAAGTATAGACAGTGCGTGATTTTATAAGTGGTCAAGAAACTGTGGATGCAGCACTCTCATACACTTCAAACGATTCATTGAGGGTGTTCTTGATGGGGATTTTGAAATTATATTTTGGATTTAAAATTGTAAATGGGCTTTTTAAAAGCATATTTTTCATATGTTTATAAATACCCAGGATTAAAATACATGTAAACTTATCATTGTCAAACGTCAGTTAACCATGAAATATACAGGTATATGAAACTTATTTTCCTATGTTACTGATTTTACAGTTGCACCTCATCATTTGATAACCATGGAAATCAGAAGTGGGCTTTATAAGCTTTAAGTTGATACATGTTTTATGTATACTGCTGTAATATGTCCATTATGTGAACTTTTCATGTATTAATTGTATTGATTAAGCTTCAAACCATGAAATGTATCTTGATATTTATATAATCTGAACTGTATATATCATGATATATATAATTAAATATATCACACCACTCGAGTTCATAAAATTGCCTCCAACAGCATACAGGTATCTGGTACTAAATTTTGCCAGCAAGAAGCATTAAAGATGTCAACTGGAGATGTGCTTTCTTTATATTTTTTTTTATTTTATATGTATCACTGAAAATTCATTGGTGTCATTTTATGATCACAAGCTGAAAACCTGTTGATGCTTTACTACACAGTGAGTTATTTACTACTTTACTCATCAGATAATCAATGTTCCTTTATTCAATAAAGATGAATTTGCTATCAGAGTGTGTACAAGGAATTATATGTTGTTATGATTATAAAATGTATGTAGCAAAGTTTGACATTTCAAATTTATCAGCCACTGAGAGTTTTTACACAACAAGTCAGAACTATATAGTAACTATAAATAGCAGCTTTTTCCATTGATCACCTGTTATTTCCTGAGTGCACCTTGTTTTTCTCTGCACCTTATCTTATCATGTTATATTATATAACACTTGTGTGAAATAAATGCTTTATACATATGTTTGTAGGTGTGAGATAAGGGATGGTAACCTGACGGTTAGAGATGGACAAGGACACACCTGAGGAACAGATCCTCCTTGAGGAACAGCCACCTGCCAATGGCAAGGAATACCTCAGGATAGAGAAAGAGACTGGTAGGTGTACTGACCCTGCCTGAAACCCTGTAGTGTTTTTCCTCCATTGATTTGTATGTCTTTCTTTATTTAAAAAGGAAATATAAAATTTTATTGAAGCAAAATTTAAAATTTCAGTATCAGGTAGGTAGAGACATTATGGAGGAAAACCAAAAAAGAACACTTTTGAGATATATTTTTGTAGTTTAATATTAGCTGCTAAAAAGTGACTGGCTGTTACTGGGTGCTTGAGATAGCATACATCTTATTTTTTTAAATGTAAAATTTTAAAATATATTAATGAATGAAAGTTTTTAAAAATATGTCTATCATCAGAAAAAAAATAATTGTACAAGTTTTAAAATAATGAACACTTTATGGGTCTTATATGTGTTTTAAACATCTTTTATGTGGTTTTCCCAGTGCTGCTACTTTAAGGTGGTGACTTTCCGAGGCACTTATATTAATCATGTAGTTTTATTACGTAAACATAATTGTAAGCTGTTTATGTATTAATGAGAATTTTCTCTGTTAAGGTTTATACGCCAGAGTAAGCAAACCGAAAATTTTCCCTTATTAGGCCCATTATCGCCCACCCAGCCTTGTTCCCGTGTATCTAGGTCACACTTTCGTTTCCTGTAATCACTTTTTCTCCTGGTGTTCGCCATGATGGACGTTTAGACTCTGCGAGTTGGTCCACTGTTGGGTTTGTACTTAAAGGGTATGCCAACTGACTTGTAAGTAGACTTGTTTTCCCTTCCTGCCATGGAGAACCCCTCGTATTGTTTGTCTTGTGTTTCCTTAATCCCTGCATGGGATTCACACCCCAGTTGTTTCATGTGCCGTTCCCAAACTGACACTTGCCGGGGCCCTGCTGATCCCTGTTTTTACTGTCAGACATGGTCGTCTGACAAGTGGGCCATGTTTCATGCATGGTCACATTCCCTGGTGTTAGGGGTTTCTCCGTCCTCGGTATCTTTGTCTGGGGGGGGGAATCCTGCCGTGGGTGACCGCAACACTTCGGTGTTACGTTCCTCTTCTGTTCCTACTTGTAGCATTTCAACACCGGCAGTGTCCACTGCAAAATCATTACTGACCCTTTTCCGTAAGCGGAAGTCATCTCCAGTTCCCTCGGCTCCTACTTCGGACCCGTCATCCGTTTATACTATTTTGAGCAAGCTTTTCCGTTTTTGCTCTTCTTTTATGTCAGATCTAGACGATTCGTCTAGACCAGCATCCTTTCTTCCTGTCGCCTCCCCGGCTCCTCCGGCCCTCTCCCCTCGGCCGCTCTCCTCCCCCCCCACCCTACTGCCGGCTTCCTTGACTCCTGCAACCGTGCTGCTGCCAGGCTGGGTTCCACTGGACTTCCTGGGGAGGAGGTAGTGTTTCCTGCCCTCCTTCTCCCCTTCTGTCCCCTTCCTTTCAGCCGCCTCCACTTGATGTGGCTCCCGGGGCTCCAGATGGGCGTCCTGCGGTTCCTGTTCCTGGCTGCCCGGCCATTTCTTTGTTTCAGACTGTTGCTGTTTCGCCTGCAGCCCCGGCTCATGCGGTTCCTCGGCTCTTTCCTGCCTCTGGCAGACCCTCGGCTTCTTTTTTACAGCCTCCGCTTGTTTCTGATCCCTTGGAATCCCGCTTAAAAAAATTCCGCTTCCAGGGGTTCTCCAACATCTCCTTCGGCTTCAGCTGCCGATCCCGCCTTGGTTACGGACCAGTGGTCAGAGGTCATGCTCCAGTGCCAGGCTTGGCGTGCACGCAAGTCTGCTCTACTTGACCTTGTGGCTACATCCACTCAGGAGGCTTAGCCAGCTGGTCCTAAATTCAGCTGCTTACAGCCTCGGCCTTCACTGGCCTCAGCGTCCGGGTTCTATTTGAATCCGGCCACCCTTATTTCCACTTCCTCCACACCCCCAGTGGAATTTGCGGACAATCCCGTCCACACTTTTACGCGAGCATCATGCCACCATATCTGGTTCGATCTCTACCACTGCTGGTGCCCGGTGCCCTCCGGGTCGTCTAAGGTGAGGTACCCCGGGACCCTCTGGAACTCCCTAGGGTACAGGGCGACCTGTTTTGATCGGTTGATTCCGTATCCGGCTCATCCGGAGGTTCCTTTGGCACCTATGCGTCTCGAATCAGGCCTGGAACAACCTTTCGCAGATGGGAAATTGTTATTTTCTCCCTCCGCCCATGTTTCCTACCATCAACTTTCCGATCTAAAGGGGCTCGGCCGTCAGGCAGCGGGGATACAGAAAAGCTCACAACAGTTTACTTACAAAACCACCATTCACAGGGAGGGAATGGGAGGGTTTTTCTTCTCATCTAATCATATTGCTTATATCTCCCTATTGCAGATTCTTAAACAGGGTTTATTGGTTTGTTTCAATAATATTATTCTGATTTTCTCCACACTGTTTTGTATTGATGAAGTAATCATTGAGTTTTATCTTGAGTCAGTGGTTCTCCTTTCAGTTTCAAGCTTGATTTTAGAAAACAACTGTCAAATGCATCACAATAATGTCTAAAAAATGAATGTCTCAAGAGACATAAATATCACCTGGATTCAAGAGTTTTTCACAGTCTCATGAGAATTCTGAGCAATCAAACTTAAAAATGAGCTCAAGAATTACCAGGGGTTTGGATGAGCTTTTGTCACCAAGTATGGACAATACATCATTAAAATGCTAAATTCAGTCTCAAGGATACTTGAAAATAGATGAACTGACTGTTTAACGTCATCAATCAATTAGCTGAAACTGATGCTTGATTATGAAATAAGAAAGGACTCCTCCACTACTGTTTAACTTTCTTTTCATATCTCTCTTATGTAAACCTCTGACTCTTGTGACCCATCTCTGTGAGATGCCAAAACTTTAGTTTTATATTTATTTACTAGGTGTCACCACTAGCCTGTATTGATGGGAGCTCTGAATCCCAAATTGCTCAATATTGACTGAGTATAATTTGTCTGTTACTCATAATGTATCCAAAGGAACAAATTAAAAAAAGATAACTTCAGAAGAAAAAGACCCAAAAGAGATTCCAGAGATGAAATATCATGCAGATTATAGCAGTATTAACATTACTAGTAGCACAAAAATGAGATTTTTCTACTGTTATTTCTTTTAGTTATTTTTTGGTTTTTATAGTTTTTTTTATGGATGAGTTTTAATTATTTTCATAAAATATTATTTATATGTGACTGTTGTAAACAAGTTCATACGCACACACATCCATAAATTTTCCTGAAGCCTAGTGTATATAGTTTGAATCTGCAAGTTTCCTGGGATTGCATAGTAATTAAGACTGTAGAGTCAAAGTGTTATATGTGAAATAAAATTCTAGGGAACACTCCAAAAGAGTACTCTTCACCTGTAGGGGTTGGTTTAAACTCCAAACCCTCGATCTACCCTGTTTTATCCTTGACATGAAATAATTTAACTGGATTACATGCGCCATGTAAATATTGCCTGGCACTCACATACTTCAGACAGGAGCTTGTTAGTAAATCATTTATTACTTCCTGTATGATTGATTGGGCACTCCAGATACAGATATAACATCATCAATTACAGTGTAGTTTTGTCAGTTCACAGGGACACAACTTTGTTACTACACTGTGTGGTTTCCACATAAAAGGGTGCTATTTTATCGTAATAATTATTAAATACTGTATGATTCATTCAAGTTGTGAACAGATTATTCAGTTTAATTCAACTATTGGCTCCTTAATATTAACAATAATAGTGATTAGAAGGGTTGAATGCCAATCCATGATAGCAGGTAATGTCCAGTGATAAAACATTGAAAAAAAATCTCTTCAAATTTTATGAAGATATTTTCCAGATTGGTGAATTTATAGCAAAATTAGACCCCATAAAACCATATTGGTTAAGGATGAGATGGGTGATATTTTCCTAAATAAGACTGGAATTATGATGTTTCATTTGATTTAGATCATAATCAGCACATACAGTGATATTTAAAATTGCCTAAAAAATACACAAAATTATCATTGTGTGCAGGTCTGTCAAGGTTCCCCTTTAATGTTTTCCTTATGACATAGAACACTACAAACCTTGGTCACTGATTTTATATGAGCAATTACTTAGTACAGTAAAGCCTCACCTATTGACCAGCTTGGTTTAGCGACCACATCAAAATAACTACCACTTCTGCATGGTCCCAATTTTTTTTTGTGCAGGTATTCAGCACTTTCCAGGTACATCTCCCAAGTCTAGCTCAGTACATATTCTTCATAGATGCCAATGTTGGCTGGTTGTGTCATGTAGAAATGTTTATAAACTTTTATATGATTATAGACAGGCAGTAAAATTTTACTTCCAGCAATTAAGTGCATCCTGAACTGTGTAAGTGGTTGTAAATCTTATTTGTTTTTACTTCATGGTACATAGATGAATCTTAAAAAATACCCAATGTTGATACCCTGAATATTTACTAACTCCTTCAGGTTTTGACGTAACTCTGCTCACGTATGGGTTTATCCCCCCTCCTGGGTCCCTATGTTCAGGTGGCTCTATATCAAGGTTTGGTAAATAATTATTATCAGATTCCTGACGAGAGCTGGAATAAAAGTCCTTATCAGTGGAGCTGATTGCCCCAGTTCCAGAGTCCCTGGTAACAAGCTGTCAGACCATACACTGAATCATAACATGTACGCAGGTACATGTGGTCCTCACACGTAAAGATGGTGTCTCCTGATATCAGGTGGTATTAAAACTGCCTTGTTTCAGAAACTTTTAGGATTTACATGACGGTATGGGTCATGCCTTCAGGAGGTTTAGAGGTAAGAGAAAAGAGTGGTAGTATATATATATATATGTATATGTTCATATTATAAAGAATGAAGATGAACCAATTACTGTATTATAATTTGCCTCCATCATGAGGGTATGTGTTCATCCCCATTTGTTTGTGTGTTTGTGTTTGTTCTCACGTAGTTTTCAGAGCATTTGGGGAATGGGCCAATCAGGAGTCTGATAAGTTTTGGTGCGGATCCTTCACGTTCCAGTTTCAGGAATATCACCAAGGAACATTCACAAATTTACAGTCACGCACGTATGAACATGGGAATATGGGCTGAATAAGCTAAAAAATACTAAAGGTTTGCATTCCAGGGAATGCAGTTTTTTAGTTTCTGTGTCATGATGTTCACATACCTGTGTTTGTATCAAGTGCGGCCAGCAGGTATAGATACATTAATTACTGTATTTATATCTCTGCCAGATGGCAAGAGGTAATATATTTTACCCTTGGTCTCTTTGGTTTGCCTGTCAGCAAACACATGCATATTGTTCAAACCGGATTTTGTTGAAATGTTGACGAGGGTTAGGATAACACTCAGTTAGCAACCAGTTAAATTTCTATAAGGAAACCATGATCACCCTCTTGTCTTTTTTATCCCAAACCTTCTCTGCCATTGTGACCCAGGTGATTTGTTTTGTCCCTGCTAAGGCCTGGAGCAATACGGTTCTTGAGCTAACTGTGTTGCTGCTGGTTTGATTAATATCCTGGGCAAGGTTGTGACCTCTGACCACTCTCTTCTTGCATTGTATTCCACAATGGCTCCCCTTCTCAGTTTGTTATTAAAACATTTTAGGTAAAGCCTCAGCTGGGGCTGTGATCCTTGGGAGTTCGCTAGATGTACGTGTACCAAATGTGTCTCCTGGTCATGTATATGATACCTGGACAGTATGTCCAGTAACAATCATGACATTGGTGTTATGTCCTGCACAAATAATATTCATATAATATTCTCTTCCTATTCCATGTTCAGAAACTTTATTGTCTTTTTGTTTTTCCTACTGGTGTGTCAGTGAGAGCAGTCTTCATGCAGAATTTGTGCCTCTGAAGGTGATTTTCCCCTATGCTTATTGTATCTGCCAAAACAACGTTTTGCGGATACTATGTTTTTGACCGGGTTCCACTGCCGCGTTCGTTTCCGAAGAACTCCTCTGAGACTACTGGAAGGATTTTTCCAAAACTTACACAAATTATCAGGTAACTTGTGAACTGGTGCCTAACCAAGTGGCCTTGACCTCTGACCTTTTCTCTCTGCCAAGCGTCCGTTTGTGCGTCTGTTTCCACACATAAACCCACATATCTCGGGAACCGTTGACCGATCAGGAAAAAAATTTACACAAATGTAGCCCTTGGATAGCTTTATAACATACACAAAAAAAGGTGGCGCCACCTGCAACCATGTTTGCACAGTGTCCATCTGTTCATCTGCCTTGGGTTAAAATCACTCATATCTCTGCAGTGGTTTGACTAATTCACCAAAAATTTGGCATGCATGTACATCCTAGATAGCTTTCTTGATTTTATGACAGGTGGCCCCACCTACATTCACATTAACACTGAAGAAGAAGAAAAAGAAGAAGTTTATTCGACATAAAATTGTACATATCCATATATTGTATATTCAATTGTTTATATTTTTTAGTTTTTACTATGTCAGGAGACTGTTGTAAGGATTTTTTTTCCGCTGACACAAGCCACCTGCAAACATTTGGTATAAGAAAGTATATATAACTTTATAAATATGGATGATTGAACATGTTTGATACATTTACAATTAGATGATAATAATTGTTTACAAAAATAGTGAAGGAGATTGAAAGAATTAATGGGTATTTATATGTTTGTTTGTTAATGGAGGAAAGGAAAAACAACGAAAAATTCTAATTTTTGTTACAGATGTAGCAGTTTGTTTGTGTGCAATTTTCTTTGTATGTATTTATAAAATGTTGTTTGGTGTAATTAATTAATCCTTGGAGGCTGTGGGTGTAGATTTTATCAGCAATGTTATGGTCAGTTTCATTTATAATTTTTGGTATTTTGTTCCTCAGACTATTGTCTGCTATTTTGGTTCTTGTTTTATTTGTAGCTAGGGTGTCTTTGTGTCTTGTGTTGTGTCTGTGCGTCATGTTTCTTGTCGATATATTAAACGTTAGGAAGAATTTTGGAAGTGCTGCATGACAATAATTATAATAAAATTTTATTATGTTTAATTTGAAAATATCCTTGATTTTTAGGGTTTTTGATGATTTAAAGATTGGTTCTGTGTGTGCATTGTAGTTGTTATTTGTAATTATTCTTAAGGCTTTTTTTTGTAATTTTTCTAATCTATTTGTGTCAGAACCCCATATTAGGATTCCGTAATTTAATTGGGACAGAATAAGTGTATCATATATGGTTTTAAGTATGTGTATTGGTAGGTATTGTTTTAATTTATTTAGTACTCCTATGTATTTTGAAATTTTTGATGCAATTTTGCAGACATCCAAGCTCATATCTCAGGAACTGTTAGACCAATCAAGAAAAAAAAAATTACACATATGTAGCCCTTGGATAGCTTTATAACATACACAAAACTGGTGGTGCCACCTGCAGCCATTTTTGCACAGCGTCCATCTGTTTGTCTGCCTTGGGTTAAAATCACTCATATCTCTGCAGTGGTTTGACTAAATTACCTGAAATTCGGCATGCGTATACATCCCGCATAGCTTTCTTGATTTTATGACAGGTGGCGCCAGCTTCATTCATGTTCATGCTGCAGACATTAATGCTTATATCTCCAAACTTGTTTGACCAATCAGGAAAATATTTTTACACAAATGTAGCCCTTGGATAGCTTTATAACATACACAAAAATGGTTGGACCATCTGCAGCCATTTTTGTACAGCGTCCATCTGTTTGTCTGCTGTGGGATAAAATCTCTCAAATCTTTGCAGTGGTTTGACTTTTCCTCCTGAAATTTTGCATGTGTATACATCTTTGATAGTTTCTCGTTCAATAACAGGTGGCGCCACCTACAATCATGTTTACGTGGCAAAGATCCATTCTAATATGTAACACTTGTAACTCTATTTCCCCTTGCCACTCAATCCATGCCTCACTTCACCCATCCCACTCTGATTTTTGCGGATACACGTAGTCGCTTGTCGACTACCTGTATTCTAGTTCTTTGTCTGTTTGTCTGTTGGTCTGTTAGGCAAGATCTTTGCCAATTAATGAAAAATTTCAATTGTGGATTTTATGTAATTTTGTGGAGATTGTTTTCTTGAAAACAGAAGAATATAAATAACCTCTAAACATTATCCTGATGTGGGCTGTTTACACATCTATCTCTCAAAGGGACTGACTGCTGTTTTATGCTGACATCTTGTGGATACTTTAAAAACAAAGAAAAAAATCACTAAATAGGTGGATAACATTGAATAGGAAGATCATATAAATAAAATTTTAAGTGTTGGCAAAGTAATTTGTTCTCTGTGTGGGTACTATTTTTTTAAGCTAAAGATAACTTGTCAAATAATGTCGCCTTTCTTTCATCTCATGTCCTTTTAAGGCCACACTAGCAGATATATGAGGCAGGTTCTAGGTAATATGCTGAAGCTATTTACCGTGGTCTCTTTTTTTCAGTCTATATGCTGTCATACATGTTTAGAATAGTTGAACATAAAAAGTGATGCTTTAGATGGTGTTGAAAGTAACCATGACAACTGACTAAACACCACATAGTTAGCGATCAATAAAACGACCTGTGCCAACCACACTTGAATGGAATGAAAATATTTATATAGACTTACTTCTGGATCAATGGACAGTGTATGGTTAATGTATATGAAGGTCACTGGATGGCATTGACGTCTTAACTGTTACGTCACCTTGAATGCAACTCTGTTCATTTCATGGGACTAAGGAATGCATAGGGGTAGGTATAAGTCATATATTGATATAAAAGGCAATTTCACTTTTGACATGAATTTTAAAGTTATTAGGTTTCTCTGTTTTTATATTAAAATGGTAAAGGTGCTGAACATCTTTAAATTTTACTTGTATGGGTTGGGGTCAATGGATAAGGATTCTAAAAATACCATTTGCCAATTGTAAGATTGGGGGTGAGATTAGATGTGGGCTTAGTGGATAAAGATGAAAAAGCAAGTTCCAGTTGTTAGGGTATCTAAGTACTTCATGTAGATTGACTGTGTAAAATTATGATATTGAGGTGAGTATTCAATATGTAAACAGTGCATCAGTGAACATTTTTAAAGTCTTTCCTTTTAATATCAATAAAATCACTTTAAAGTGCTGTATTTCACTCCAAAGAATCACTTATGTGCACATGACAGTCACAGAAGTTTGCCTTCTCAGATTGTAAATCAACTGGGTTTCAAAATTACCCAGAGTGCCTAAATGACCTTCAAAGTGGCTAAATTTTGTCTTCAGACCTATCCACCTTAGGAATTATTAATCAAATGAAACTCCTTGTATTATAACTTAAAAACCTTGTCAAAGGAAATGCCATTTTACCATTTAGAGGGAATTGTAAAGTTACTGCAATTCTGGAGAAGAAAGTTTTGGAAATATATCCTCTTACTGAGGATATTGTCATAAAAAAACATGGTTTATTTCACCCATGTGCTATCATTTAAAAAACACTGTTGTTATGACCCAGTTCTGGTTTGCCCTCTTACCATTTGACATTGTTATCTATTCAGTATTGTGATGGTGTCCAATCAAGATTGATAAAACAAGGGACTGTCAGTCTTTTCTGACACAGTACAAGATGACTCACAATGTATATAGTTCTGGACCTCCAGAAGTTAATGGCAGTCTTAAGGAAGGTCCAACAAATTTGGTTATTGCTGGCCCCCTTGGCTCTTTCATTTTTTTTACACAGTTCTGTCAGAATTAGGTTTACAGGAAAATACAAATATTTCATTTTTGAGCAATTTAAAAATTAATATGCAGCATTCCGTCTCTGTGACCCTTTGTGAATGCTGGCATTACAAAATGCTTTACTTTACTTTTAAGTTAAAATTGGTGATTTTTTGGAGTCTAGGTGGTTAACACAGTAAAGGCTTACCTAACAACCACCTTGGTTTAACCAACACAAAAAAATAACAACCACTTATTCAAGGTTCCAATTCTTGTTTGCTCCCTGTTTGGTTTGACAAAAAAAAAGGTATGGTTCTCAGGCACTTCCCGTTTCAATTTTAACACCCTGCATTAACAAATTTTATTTTGATTTTCATCTTTCAAGAAGATAAAATAATACAATTTCGATCAGTTTTCTTTTGTGATGCAATACTTTGACCTTTGTAACAAAAAAAGTTCTGTTATTATCCTTCTTCACATGATATTTTTACAAAACATACAAAAAAAGGTAAAAAAATTGCATTGATTTAAAAAAAGTGCCTGTGAACCAAACCTTTTTTTTTTTTTTGGCCTGATGTCAAACATATCCTAGTAAGTGCACCAGCATGGTCAGTTAAATTTCACTGATGGTAAACATTGTTTAAATGTTTGTTACAGTGGTTAAGGTGTGTATTGAAATGAGACTCCGGGGTCTTGACCTGAATTGATTTAACACCATGGGTATTAGAAGTTATATATATATGTGAGACTGAATGGGTTAATTGTGTACAATTATTTTTTAACATTTAGTTGGACAGTTGTTAACTGGGGCTGTAAAAATAATCACAATAATCAATAAAAGGCAGTTATTATTTGATCCTTGAATATGGCATACAAATTATTACAGAAATCAGTTTATTAAGACTTTTGCTTTTAAATTCATTTTCATATTTTTTATCTCTAGCTCATACCAGTAGACCGGCACATCGTGTACATGATCCTGAAAACTTTATTTAACCTGATATTCTAATATCAGATATCAGTGCATAAATAGATGAGAAGATTTTAAAATATTACTTGGCCAACATAAATGGTCAGGTATATCTTGTAAATGATCATCTTAGCATTTGTGAACCATTTAGCAGATAAATGTCTTTGACAGGATTTTAAAATAATTTGCTATAATTGCTATTAATGTGAATCAAACAAAAATCAATATTTGAATGTCAAGAGAATAATGTATATTGATAATTATAAATCAAACTTTTTTTTTTACTAAATATTGCTATATCATGACAAAAGAGTTGTTAAAATTTATTTGAATAAATAAACATGACAGCTTTTAATTTTTTGTGCATTATTGTTATTTGTGTTTGTGTGTTTGATCACAACATAACTCATGCAGTCATGAACAGAATCAGAATCTCCTGAATTTTTTTAAAGGGCATTTTGGGAATGGGTCCAATGAAGAATATTTTAGATTTTGTTTTCAATCCAGCACATCATCCGGATTAAGGAATGTCATCAAGGAATATTCCTAAATTATACACTTATGTATGAATGAACTTGGCAGTATGGGCCAAATAAGTGATACAAACACAGTTTTGGGAGCATCCAACAATAGGGATCAGCCCTACATGGTGGCAAGGCTGCTGGCATTTCTTAGACTTTAGAAAACATGCTACAGTGCATGGCCTGTTGCTGCAAACAATTAATGAGCTACAGACTCTTTTTCCTGTTCACATATTATCTCCTCTACCTTTTAATGCTATATTTATGTGAACCATTTGTCTCAGTCATTAAAAGAGTACATACTATATATACTATATATATATCTGACTGTTCAAATAAATCAATGAAAATCATTGATATGATATGAGACATTGGGTGACAAGATGCAGTGGGCAAAGGGCATCGCGGGCAGACTTTGTTTACTCAGGACAATAGGTATGTAAACGATCCCACCTAGTACATATAGCGGGTCAGTAGAGTTGGTGGTGGGATGGAGCTCAGACCTGTTACATACGGTGCCACAGACAGGACTAACATGAGCAGAACTGGACTTATAAATGAGGGTTATAAAGGTGGAGATGAAGGGAGCACCACAGATAGGGACACAGAACGACTTGTCACTAATCTCTCAGGAGCATCTGAATCAGGTCAGAGAAATGAAGTTAGCTCAGTTGGTATTGATTATTGATAAGCAGTGTTTTTTCTTATAATTAATATTTGAATTTTAATGTAATATTGATCAGTTTATAGTTAAATTACATAAATAATACTAAATTAATGTTTTCTTATTACATTTTGGATAACATTTTTAAGCTTAATAAATGTGAAATATAATACCATTTTTCTGTGGTAACTTTGTAAAGCTTCTTTTTATTTGAATTAATTGACATGTTAAAGGTCAGCTCATAATTGTATATAAATAAACACAGTGTTGCTTTGGTGGTTTTTGGCAGCAGGCAGATATAAACTCCAGTTTATTAAAAAAAAATACCAAACTTAGTGCATGTGTTGGACAGATGCATTGATCATACCTCAGATTTCATCACTAGCTTCATCACACTATATCCAACCTCCACCATTGTTCCCTCAAGGCTGAGATGCAACAGAGCATCCTTACTTACCGGTTTTTCTTGTATTATTTGCTCTCTTTCAGACTTTGTCACCTTGTGTTCCAGCCCTTTCTAATGAATTAACATAACAGTTATTTTTACACTAAATAAACTTGGAAAAGTCAAAAGAGTTTTTAACATGTAAGCGAGTAATTCTTATTGGTTACCTGGTTTTTATACCTTAATGCACAGAACTCAAAATTACAGTAACTAAAAGTGTATGAATTCTTAATACCAGTCATGTCATGTGTCCTTCTAACAGTACAGCATCAAGTCTTGTCAATCAAATAGGATCTTGATGCTCTTGAATTTTTATGCCCCCGCCACAAAGTGGCCGGGGCATATAGTTTTACCCATGTCCGTCATTCCGTCCTTCATTCCTTCCGAAATCAAACAGTTGTACGGACTTTTTTTCGCAATGCCTGCAGATATTGGCCTGATTTTTGGTGTGTGGGCAGATATAGACCAGTTACAGATCGAGTTCGCGTTTCGTCCCCGTTGACCTACTTTTGACCGTTTTACGGCTCCTAAACTTAGAAAATTTCATGAAAAATAGAACTATTCAGGACAGATACACATGTACGGACTTTTTTTCGCAATGCCTGCAGATATTGGCCTGATTTTTGGTGTGTGGGCAGATATAGACCAGTTACAGATCGAGTTCGCGTTTCGTCCCTGTTGACCTATTTTTGACCGTTTTACAGCTCCTAAACTTAGAAAATTTCATGAAAAATAGAAATATTCATGACAGATACACATGTACGGACTTTTTTTCGCAATGCCTGCAGATATTGGCCTGATTTTTGATGTGTGAGCAGATATAGACCAGTTACAGATCGAGTTCACGTTTCGTCCTGGTTGACCTATTTTTGACTGTTTTACGGCTCCTGAACATAGAAAATTTCATGAAAAATTTGAAATTTCATGACAAATACACATGTACGGACTTTTTTTCGCAGTGCCTGCAGATATTGGCCTGATTTTTGGTGTGTTGACAGATATAGACCAGTTACAGATCGAGTTCATGTTTCTTCCCGGTTGACCTACTTTTGACCGTTTTACGGCTCCTAAACTTAGAAATTTTCATGAAAAATAGAAATATTCATGACAGATACACATGTACGGACTTTTTTTCGCAATGCCTGCAGATATATGCCTGATTTTTGGTCTGTGGGCAGATATAGACCAGTTACAGATCGAGTTCATGTTTCGTCTCGGTTGACTTACTTTTGACCGTTTTACGGCTCCTAAACTTAGAAAATTTCATGAAAAATAGAAATATTCATGACAGATACACTTGTACGGACTTTTTTTCGCAGTGCCTGCAGATATTGCCCTTATTTTTGGTGTGTGGGCAGATATAGACCAGTTACAGATCGAGTTCGCGTTTCGTCCTGGTTGACCTTATTTTGACCTTTTTACGGCTCCTGAACATAGAAAATTTCATGAAAAATATGAAATTTCATGACAAATACACATGTACGGACTTTTTTTCGCAATGCCTGCAGATATTGCCCTTATTTTTGGTGTGTCGGCAGATATTGACCAGTTACAGATGGAGTTCGCATTTCGTCCCAGTTGACCTACTTTTGAATGTTTTATGGCTCCTGAACATAGAAAATTTCATGTAAAATATATATTTTCATGACAAATACACTTGTACAGACTTTTCTTCGCAATACCTGCAGATATTCGCCTGATTTTTGGTGTGTGGGCAGATATTGACCAGTTACAGATGGAGTTCGCATTTCGTCCCGGTTGACCTACTTTTGGTGTAAACAGTAGTTTATTGAATCATCAATAAGGATCGGAAAACAGGGCATAGCCCTATATTAATTCCTCTCCTAAGATACAGGATATATTTTAACATGTTTCAAAAGATAATTGTACAATGCAATCAAATACAATTCAGTGACAAAGAAATCCCTACTATTAATGTTTTAAAGGTCCTTGTGTTCTCAGTATTCATTGATAATTAAATAAGAATTATAAATAGGTGCTATAATAATATAACAAGAAATTACAATTTGTGTGGAACACAAAAGAAAATGTACCGCAATAAACATTTGGGCTATATTTACAATTGGCCTTGCAATAAGAACATGATCAGGCTCCATACAGTAATATTTATATAATATTTCTCTTAGAATCGACCACTTTCTTCAATAAAACAGTAAATTTTCTCAAATAGTTGAAAGTTATCTATGTTTGGTTTGTTTTTGTCACTGTACAGGAAAATTTCAATTTTTTTCATCTCACACGGCATGCCTCTTAGTAATTCTGTTCGTTTATTGGTATACACAGGACATGAGAAAAAGTAGTGATCTGGCGTCTCGTCAGACAAACCACACGCACAAATAGCATCTTCTACACAATTATTAAGAAATAAATGCCATTTCAAAGCACTACATCCTATACGCATCTGAGTGTGTACGATCTGAACGCTGCGGTTTCCTGTAAAAGTATAATAGTATGGTGGTGGTACTTCATCATTTTTACACAGGTGCTTTTTAAAAATTGACAGATTTTCTGAATTTCTAACGATTTCACTGAGGGTGTTCCATTCTTCACAAGTGGAGCACAGGAAAGACCGTTGCCTTACTTCTGTACGGCACATAGGGGAAACGAGATTTTCAGCATTTCTTAAATTGTAACTGCTTGTTTGTCCTACCTGTCTTGGTAATAAGTCACAAAGATACACTGGAGCTATACCATTAAACATCTTATAGAATAGCATAAGTTTATGTCTCTTTCTCCGAGTAGATAGTGGTTGCCACCCGGTTTCTTTGTACAATAAGCCGTGGCTTGTACCTCTGCGTGCACCAGTTACTATGCGCGCTGCACTTAACTGCACTGATTCTAATTTAACTGCCTCTGCCTTAGTGCAACCATCCCAAACCACATCTGCATATTCAAGAACAGGTCTGATAAAAGTTAAATACAGTTTCTCTAAGGCTCTCCTGTCAAATTTATACATATAGCTACTCAAAACATCTAACCTTTTATTTGCCTTATTACATATATAATCTATGTGATCTCTCCCACTACATTTACCATTTAAAATCAAACCTAGATGTTTGTGTATCTCAACTTCTTGCACTTCATGGTCACCAATATGAATAGCTTCATGGGTCGCTTTTTTTAGGGCGAATGTTAATTTTTCTGTTTTTTGTGCATTAAAAGTTACATACCACATATTCGCCCAACTTTGTATTCTTTCAAGATCGACATTTAGACATCGAGACATATGTTCGTTATCATTTCCTGAAATGAAGAGCGATACATCATCAGCAAATAACCTGATGTTTGTTTCAACCTGTCTGGCCAGGTCATTTATATATACTAAAAAGAGAAGCGGTCCCAATATAGATCCTTGAGGAACACCTGCTGGAATATATTTGAAACTTGACGAACTGCCATTTAGCACTACTCGTTGTTTTCTGTTGGATAAGTAGCTCCTGAACCATCGAAGCAGTTTCCCATTTATACCTATACATTCTAATTTATATAACAACCCCTCATGCCACACCCTGTCAAAAGCCTTGGATGCGTCTAGAGCAACAAAATTTACGATTTTCCCCTGATCTAAAGAATCAGTAACTATATTATACAATTCACATAACTGGTTTACACAAGAATCATTTGGTTTGTAGGCTGACTGTACTCTTACAATGAGTTTGTTTGTAGCCAAGAAGTTAAAGACGTGTTTGAACACACATCGTTCAAATAACTTTCCCACACAACTGAGCAACGAAATAGGACGATAATTTGAAACAGTTTGTTTGCAACCTTTTTTATAAACTGGTATAACATTTGCTTCTTTCCATTTTTCTGGAAAACTTTCAGTTTCGAGAGAGTAGTTGAATATTTGACAGAGAGACCTTGTTATAAAGGATTCGCTTAGTTTCAACATTTTGTGACTGATTTCATCTGGGCCACTAGCCTTATTAGGATCTAAAATTGATATTGAATCTTTTACGTCGGTTTCTTTTATAACTATTTTATTTAATGTAGGTCCGTTTGCCTGTGATGTGTTCGGAAGGGTAGCGTTCGTAGTGTTTAAAATGGATTCTCTAACAAAATAGTTATTAAAGACTGTTGCCTTATCTGTATCGTTTACAACTAGCCCACCGGCAGATTTGATAGCCGGATATATCTGAGAATTGTCCATTCCTTTAAAGTGATCAATTACCAATTTCCACCACAGTTTCTGCGGTATCTTTTCTAGGCCGTTAATTTTATTTATTTTTTCATTGACAAATTTGGACTTTGCTGCCCTTATTTCATCAATTACAAGATTTCTGAACTGTCTAAACTTTGTCCAGTTGTCTGGGTTGTTTTTCTTTTTTGCACGATTATTTATTCCATTACGTTTTCTAATCAGCCTTCTTAAATTGGCATTGAACCAGGGTGGATCCATAGGCCGTACCTGTATTCTTTTACTGGGCACCGCCATCTTTATTGCTTTTTTAAAAGTCCCAGTCCACAATTTTACAGCAAGATTTATATTTTCTTTCATTAAGCCTTTATTTATTTCCTCTAATTTTGAAAGTTCTGTACCGAGAGAAATACGATCTACTTGATCGTAACACCATATTAATCTCTTTTGGTCCGTTAATTTACAAGATTTCATCTTTAGCTTAACAAAGACCGGATGGTGGTCACTGCAAAAGGGTGTTAGTACACCAGACTCAGATACTAAATCTAAACAGGTCGTAGCAATTATATCTATGCATGTAGAAGACTGCTCGGTGACACGAGTTGGTTCATTTATTAAATTAACCAGGCTGAATTTATTACATATACGCTTGAAGGCTAAGTTTCTCGAATTTAATAAATCATCGTTTAAATCCCCCATGATAATTAATCTCTGGATGCCTGTTTGTTTAGCTAACTCAAATGATTCGTCTAAACGAGACCAGTACTCAGCATTTGCGTTTGGTGGTCTGTAAAATGTTCCTATCAAAATTTTATGTGAAAATAACATTTCTAGCCAAATACACTCTAACCCATTCAATTCAAGTTCACTTCTTCGAGTTACCGGAACACCGTTTGCTACATACATCGCTACGCCTCCACCTCTGTTGTTACGGTCACGTCTGAACGGTTCTTGGTACCCTTTCAACTTGATCTCTTCATTGTCTATGTTGCTATGTAACCATGTCTCAGTAAGACCGATTATGCAATTATGTCCTAGTTCTGCAAATACAAGCTCCAATTTAGGAACTAAGCTGCGTACGTTCACATGGGTCAATGAGAAATTCCTGTGTGATTCAGTTCTTACATCATTCAGCTGCGGGCCTGGATTTGGGTGAATGTCCCCAGACATGATAAGTCTTTCACGGGTGATCCAGTGGCCTGAGCATGATTTGACTGAAGGTACCACAAAAAATAGGACTCTGAAAGGAGTCCGAAAGTTATAATGGGGGCTAAAACAACCAAATACACTGATTTTAATCTCCATTTGGGGAGTAGTACTCCCCTGACCAACTAAACTCGGTGTTCAACTTTTGAATGGGTACCCAGTAACCTTTACTCACAATGGCCCATGATAAAAATGGACTCTCGTATTTTCCTTTGTACATGTAAACAAGTAAATTTAACAAAACTTTAACAAAATACAATTGTGAAAAGTGTGCCTTGTGCTGTATATAGGACTGGTGCATCATTTGGTGCATGTAGGCTTTCATGAGGGGGTTTACACGTTTCCTATCCTTCAAAAGTATATATATTTTGTAACAATGTTTACTTTCTACAACAATAGTTTTGCAGGTTAGAATTCCGGCAATAAATATGAACATCTTTACATCCTAACAGTAACCTTCTGTATGGTAATTTATCATTTCTTCGACTGTCCTAATAATTTAATGTAATTGAATTTCACTAGTTCTCTAGGAGATTCCTATGTTTGTTTACAGTATCGTAATACATTTTACTTGTGAAGTCTACTCAGTATTCTCCGTATTTTTTTTTCCGATGCCATCTTGCTGTGATATACTTTACATATATTCACTGTTTTTTATCATTCAGTCTTTACTATATCATTAAAATATATCTGATTTTCGAATCTAACTAAAATAAAACAAGATGTGATATTTATGTATACACACATTTCCTAGACATCTTTCAAATACTTACAATATAACCATTTTACACGTTCTCTATTATTTCCTGTCTTTTGTGATGTCACTTACCATATTTGCAAGGCTCTTGTATCTATTTAGATCTTATACACACATTTTCTATACATCTTTCCAATTTTACAATATATCCTTTTCTACACATTTTCTTATTTCTTTCTTTCACTTGTGAAGTCCCTTCACATATTTTCAAGGCTCAAGTATGTAGTTTAGATCTTATACATACATTTTCTGTACATCGTTCCAATTTTTACATTATAACCTTTGTCTACACTTTTTCTATTTCTTTCTTACACTTGCGGTATCAATTTACATATCTTCAAGGCTCTCGAATGTATTTTATCTCGTACACACTTTCTATACATCTTTCAAGTTTTTAACAATATAAACAGTTTACGCATTTTCTTAATTTCTTTTCACTTATGATATCACTTTACATATTTCCAGTACTCTAGTATGTATTTTAGATCTTATACACATATATTCTATTATATCTTTCCAATTTTACAATATATAATTGTATCCGCCAAAACAGAGTTTTGCGGATACTATGTTTTCAGCTGGCCGCCGCCGCCGCCGCGTAGGTGTCCGGAGAACTCCTCCGTAACCGCTGGGCGGAATTTTCCGAAACCCGGGATTATGTTCGGGTCACATGTGAACTGCTGCGCCCCGATTTTGTTTTGACCTCTGACCTTTCCTTTGCGCTCTGCGTCCCTTTGTGCGTCTGTTTCCACACATAAACCAACATATCTCGGGAACCATTTGACCGATCAGGAAAATTTTTTTGCACAAATGTAGCCCTCGGAGAGCTTTATAACATACACCAAAAATGGTGGCGCCACCTGCAACCATGTTTGCACAGTGTCCATCTGTTCGTCTGCCTTGGGTTAAAATCACTCATATCTCTGCAGTGACTTGACTAATTCACCTGAAATTGGGCATGCGTAAACATCCTGGATAGCTTTTCTGATTTTATGACAGGTGGCGCCACCTACATTCACGTTTACGCTGCAGACATCCAAGCTCATATCTCGGGAACCGTTTGACCGATCAGGAAAATTCTTTTGCACAAATGTAGCCCTAGGAGAGCTTTATAACATACACCAAAAATGGTGGCGCTACCTGCAACCATGTTTGCACAGTGTCCATCTGTTTGTCTGCCTTCAGTTAAAATCACTCATATCTCTGCAGTGACTTGACTAATTCACCTGAAATTTGGCATGCGTATACATCCTGGATAGCTTTTCTGATTTTATGACAGGTGGCGCCACCTACATTCACGTTTACGCTGCAGACATCCAAGCTCATATCTCAGGAACCGTTTGACCGATCAGGAAAATTGTTTTGCACAAATGTAGCCCTTGGAGAGCTTTATAACATACACCGAAAATGGTGGCACCACCTGCAACCATGTTTGCACAGTGTCCATCTGTTCGTCTGCCTTGGGTTAAAATCACTCATATCTCGGCAGTGGTTTGACTAATTCACCTGAAATTCGGCATGCTTATACATCCTGGATAGCTTTTCTGATTTTATGACAGGTGGCGCCACCTACAATCAAGTTTACGCTGCAGACATCCAAGCTCATATCTAGGAAACCGTTTGACCGATTGGGCCAAAATTTTGCATGTGTATAAATCTCACATAGCTCTTTATCATACGCAAAACTGGTGGCGCCACCTGAAGCCATGTTTGCACAGCTCCCATCTGTTTGTATGCCATGGGATAAAATCACTCATATCTCGGCAGTGGTTTGACATATCTGCCTAAAATTTTGCAAGTTTATACATCCCCGACAGCTCTCTTGATTTTATGACAGGTGGCGCCACCTGCATTCTATTTCATGCAGCAGATATCCAAGCTCAGATCTTGGGAACCGTTTGACCGATTGGGCCAAAGTTTTGCATGTGTATAGAGCTTTCTGGATTTTTCGGTAGGTAGCGCAACCTACATACACAATTTGGCTGCAGACATCCATGCTAATATGCAACACTTCACCCGTTCCACTCTGATTTAGGCGGATACAAGTAGTCGCTTGTTGACTACCCGTATTCTAGTTTTTTTCACATTTTCTCATTTCTTTCTTAGACATGTGATATCACTTTACATATTCAAGACCAGTATGTATTTTAGATCTTATACACACTTTTTCTCTTTATCTTTCCAATTTTCAATGCAACCTTTTTACCCGTTTTTTATTTCTGTTTTACTCTTGTGATATCACATTATTTTAAGGCTCGTGTATGTATTTTAGATCTTACACACCCAATTTCTATATATCTATCTAATTTTTACATTATAGCCTTTTTTATTTACGTTTTCTATTTCTTCCTTGCACTTGTAATATCAGTTTACAAAATTGCTTTTATTTTTAAATATTGTTCCTTGTTTTTACCATTTTAACCTTTCCTATTTTCTTTTATAAAGTATATATTTAAATGACATTTTACAATATTTTATTTTTTCCAACATTTCCGATACATAAGTACATACATATTTTACAGGCCATTCAAGTCCTTCTCACTTCTAATCTCTCGGATTTTTTCATCAGTCAGTCTCACCAGAACCCTGCCGTCTGTCGTCCAGCAGTCCTTTACGGCTGACTCCTTTGATTTCTTTGCCCGTCTTGCCAAGAACGCCAGTTGCGCCCTTTCCTCGGTCAGGTCTTCGTTTATGTAAACGCGGGTTCCCTTCAGCTTTGTCCGTGCACTGTATATGGCGGCTCTCCCTCTATAACTGGTCATCCTAATGATGATGGGTCTCTGACCACTGCCTGGGGGCCCCACTCTGTGACATCTTTGTATATCGTGCAGGGTCATATCTTTCAGACCTAATTTGTTGTGCACAAAGGTCATAATGATATTGTCAATCCGTTCTCCTTCGGTTTCTTCTATACTGTGAATGCGGAGATTGAGTCGTCTTTCATATTGTTCAAGTGAGTCCAGTTTAGTTTCGAGCTTTTCAATTATTTCTCTGCTCCGTTTCAGTTCATTTTCCAGTTCAAAAGTTCTTTTTGACAAGATTTCCAGCGACGCAGTAGTTGTTTGACCTACTTTTGACTGTTTTACGGCTCCTGAACATAGAAAATTTCATGTAAAATATATATTTTCATGACAAATACACTTGTACAGACTTTTCTTCACAATACCTGCAGATATTGGCCTAATTTTTGGTGTGTGGGCAGATAATGACCAGTTACAGATCAAGTTCACGTTTTGTCCCAGTTGACCTATTTTTGACTGTTTGACGGTGCTCTAACATAGAAAATTTCATAAAAAGGCGCACATGTATGGACTTTTTTTCGCAGTGCCTGCAGATACGGGCCTGATTTTTGGTGTGTAGGCAGATAATGACCAGTTACAGATCGAGTTCTTGTTTTGTCTCAGTTGACCTACTTTTGACCATTTGACTGCTCCTGAACATAGAAAGTTTCATGAAAAATATAAATTTTCATAACAAATGCATATGTACTGACTTTTTTTCATCAATGCCTGCAGATACCACCCTGATTTTTTTTGTGTGGGCAGATAATGACAGTTACAGATTGAGTTTGCGTTTCATCCTGGTTGACCTACTTTTGATTGTTTTACGGCTCCTAAACATAAAAAATTTCATGAAAGACAGAAATTTTTATGGAAAATGCACATGTATGGATTTTTTTTCACAATGCCTGCATATACTGGCATGATTTTTGGTGTGTTGTTTGATAATGACCCGTTACAGATCAAGTTTGCATTTTGCCCTTGTTGACCTACTTTTGACCATACGACACCTCCTGAACTTAAAAAAATTTCCAAATTTTACAAATGATTCTAATTTGCCCAAAGCGGGGGCATTCGTGTCGTTCCGACACATCTAGTTTGTATAAACTTTTTTTCCATATTTAAGGTGATATCCCTTTTTATAAGCAGAGAAAAAAACCTCAAAAACCAATATACATCCTTATTTATAATGGATGAATTGTGAAGGAACAAGCAAGTATTTTTTAAGAACAGTCTAATTTGCACTGTTATAGCACTTCACTATGATATACAGCAGCAATGCATCAGACTCGATACATTGACAAGTAATATTGAGAAATTAAACCTGCCGTTATCTTCATGTTACAGGATACACATCATGCAGTTCTGCATTTGCAGTAAGATTTAGTCAACTCTTACAACTTATGAATGGTCATTGATATATATTTATAATAGGAGCTGTTGTGAGAAATGAAGAAATAGCAAGATTGTATAAAAAGTCTCCACAGTGTTCTGAAGGTGACTTGCACATATAAATCTGTATAATTTATAAATTCCAATACAGCTTGTAAATATATGTATATTTAATATTTATAGAACTGTAGGGTGTTAATATTTTTATGTTCAGGAATGCAGTTGTGTTTACCTAAGTTATCATTGAATTACAACATTGCCTGTTGTTATAAGGGTATATAAGTCAGATGTGTAGGTGTCCATAAGAGGGAGTGTAAATTACATACTGATGACTATCTTGGTTGGTTTACAACCCCCTCAGTGTGTAGGTTGACAAGTACTACTTTTATCCTGTACCCTAGTCACAAAACCAGGTATCTATTAAGTGGATTATTGACAGGTTTGTCTGGACATATACAGTGTGTGTGTGGAAGACACTGAGTCATATAAGTTTAAGATTTGAGCTGTGATACTAACATATAGTAATATTTGAGTATTAATGCATGCATATAGTGAGGCTTTACTTTTAATATTGATAGGTGACAGGTTTTAGTACTAACATTTATACTTGAACCAATTTAATCATTGATACAGACATAAACTAAGATGAGATCTCTAATACTGACATTAATGTATGATTAGAGTTTTCATTATGAAATTCAGTATTTGAATAATTCTGTTCTGATATGGAAGGATTTTGAATTTTAATCATGGATCATACAGTAATTAATGAAGGTTATGAATACACAGGCAAAGGAAGAAATATAAAGAGAGGGTTGTAGTTGCCTGTATAAGGTCAGTGGTTTTCTCCAGGTTCTCCGGTTTCCTCCACCACTTCAGACTACTAAAAGCCATCATCTGAGCCTTGGAGAGTGCCTTGATTAATTAATGACTAGATGCATAATCTATGTGAAATATTAAGTTTATATATATTACTCTTTAACATTGTCACATGACCTGATACAGTAGAACCTCGATTATCCGAATAGTTTGGGGGACATAAAATTTGTACTGATATTTGAGTATATGGATTTGTAAGGTACACCATTTTTTCAATAAATATACTTAACTTGTACTACAGGCAGGTACAGGTAAACATATCACCATTTTTTCAATAAATATACTTAACTTGTACTACAGGCAGGTACAGGTAAACATATCACAATTTTTTCAATAAATATACTTAACTTGTACTACAGGCAGGTACAGGTAAACATATCACCATTTTTTCAATAAAATTCTTACCTTGTACTACAGGCAGGTACAGGTAAACATATCACCATTTTTTCAATAAATGTACTTAACTAGTACTACAGGCAGGTACAGGTAAACATATCACCATTTTTTCAATAAATATACTTAACTTGTACTACAGGCAGGTACAGGTAAACATATCACCATTTTTTCAATAAATGTACTTAACTAGTACTACAGGCAGGTACAGGTAAACATATCACCATTTTTTTAATAAATATACTTAACTTGTACTACAGGCAGGTACAGGTAAACATATCACCATTTTTCAATAAATGTACTTAACTAGTACTACAGGCAGGTACAGGTAAACATATCACCATTTTTTCAATAAATATACTTAACTTGTACTACAGGCAGGTACAGGTAAACATATCACCATTTTTTCAATAAAATTCTTAACTTGTACTACAGGCAGGTACAGGTAAACATATCACCATTTTTTCAATAAATGTACTTAACTAGTACTACAGGCAGGTACAGGTAAACATATCAAGGTTCAAACCCATTAAGCTTAATTAGATTAGGGTGTGTGTTATTCTTCACGGATGAGTAAACCCTTCTCAATCAGTTACCCTGAGAGTCACATTAGGTAATTTGGGAAATATATATATATCTATTTTCCGAATGTCATATTTCTACTTTCTGGTTAATTGAGGTTAATTTCGATTCCTCAGTTTAAATTTTGAAAAAATAATTTTCTGAAACACAAGATATAGAAATTCAGGGTTCTCCTGTAGTTCCTTTCAATTGATTGATGGTTTGTTGAGCTCTCTGAAACCTGAATCAATAAAAATAAAGGAGAGACATATAGATATGAATAGAACTACCAATATAATCTTATCATGTTATCTAGATAAGACAGTCAGCATTTGTCAAGGAATGCTACTTTTGATTTTGATATGTTAAATGGATCTTTAGCAAAGAAAAAACTTGACAATGCATTGTTCCCATGCAGGAAAGGTATAAGAAATCTAACAGAGTCACTTGAAATTAAATTTTATTCATTGCTTGTTATTTTAATTTGTCTCTTTTGTTTTAGTGGAACCCACAGAAATAGAAATAGAAGATGTTGTGGGAGCGTATAAAAAGTTCCTGGATATCACAAAGTCCACAGAATATGTCCCTCCAGAGGTAAGAGTCATGTTGTATTTGCTTTCTGTAAATATATCTGAATCTCTCAGATCATTTATAATAGGTAGAAATACTTACAATAATTTTGTTGCAAACTCTCTCAGAAAAAAAAAACTCTCTCAGTTAGTTTAGTGTGCTCCTTAGCAACTAAAATTTGAGGAACTATTTATACTTATTGGGTCTGCATTGAGGATCCCTTCTTTGTGCTAAAGTATATGAGGTTTATAATCACTATGACCTCACTAAGAAATAGTGGGAATTATTTGCATTGGAATTATAAAGACTTGTGTACCTTGCTGCAATCTATGACTTTGATATCTTTTGTTATAACCACTACCCTGAACATTCCACAATCACCTTTTGTCACTAATTTTGTCATTTGCTTTTATTTCCTACAAAAGTATCACCATTTTAAATTTGAACCGAAAAATCCATAAATATACTTCAATTGGAATATATTAGCAGCCATCAGCAATTGTTATCAACTATTAAAAATTATTAAAAAAATATAAAAAAATCAGTTTGTTACAACTATGTTAATACCCTTTTTGAAACAGAATAAGAATTAATTATATATATTCATTCCAGTTGTTAATATATGTGTTAATAAGCAATTGTTAAAAATAAAGGAGTATCCCCTACTTAAATTATACAGTATTATACAGTATTCTGTTGCACCTTTTCAAGTCTCATTCATACTGATTGGTGGGGCCTTGTCTGACTCGAGAAAAATGATGGCCTCTGTGATAACTACCAAGCACTTTCCTGTAATCCCTAAGTCACCAGGCATGTATTTAGCATACTGCATTGATTTATTAAAGGGGCCCAATCACCTGTCTGACCTTTATAA